>CALNHX010007091.1:26476-78779 GCA_940337035.1 Agriotes lineatus | reverse complement strand
AAGAGCTGCAGGCCTTCTACGACTGAGCTGGAGGCCGGCTTTTGCACCCGAGTGTACCTTATATTTAATTTCTTTGAAAGACTGCCCAAAAAATAATATTTAGCTAACACAGTATCAGATAATTGTGCTTAGCTTTGCAAGCGAGCTTAATATTTCATCACAATCGCCGTATTGACTCCGATTAGATCTCTTTCATTCTCACTTGTACTTGTAAATGATGTCACTTGGATTTGCAAATTACACAAAAAGCCCACTTCTACTAAAGGTGTCGGCTGGATTCTTTCTAAATGAGTTCATAATCTGTTCACAGTGTACACTACACTTTCATATTTTTTAGTTTCCTTTTTAACGTCTGCTTTTTTCTTTTGTCTATTTCATTCACCACATTTTCTCTTCCCTCTTGGATTGACGAGTTCTTTATACTGATTAAAATTCTCTCGTGTAACGCCCCTTTTCAATAGTGCGTTCTCACAATTCGCATCTTCTTTCGGACCACCTTATATTTAAGTAATGTAGCAAAGAAATTCAGGTTTTATCGCGTAAAGCGCCTGACTTTAGAGACAAGGCACCTGCAAGGCTTTCCTAGTCAAAGCGCTCTCGCCTGGCTCTTCCTGAGTAGGCTCACTGGCAAGCAGTCGAGTTTCTCTTATTGATTTTTTACGGAGCGCCTTCGCGAGATTTTAAATTAAAGGAGCAGGCCAACGCCGCTCTTGTTTAAACAAATGAAAACCGCTAGCGGCGTTGTTTTCTTCACGAACGGCCGTAAACAGCTTTGGTAAGAATGCCTCTTCTAGTTAAATTTTGTCTACTAATTTCGATATTTAGGCCGGTTCCCATGCGGCTTTCTTAAGGTTATTCTAATTACTTCAGGAATAACTAAGCCTACCATTTTTTGGCTTCTACGTGCGAGCTGGCTAGAAACTCCAGAATACACTAGGTCACTTTTTGCCGCAGTTAACAGCTCTCCTTGCTCGTAGCGTCCTTGGGTTCTACGATAGGAAGCAGCCAAATCCCGCTTCGAAACCCTATTTGTCAAGATGCGAAATACCAGGGTCTTCCCCCTCACGATCGCTGGACATCACATTGAATCAAAATGTAAGTACAGCATTCCTCAGCGTTTTTATCGACAAAGGCAGTTGCCGCAAATATACTCAGCTCTTGCTAAGGCTTTAGAATATCTAACTGAAACGTGTTTAATTACTCCTTTTAATCAATCACTTTATAACGCAAAAAGCGATGCCCACAGGAGGCGATCTTGAGTTGCACCCCGAGCTATTAATTAGCATTCCTTGTGACTAAAATACTTGGAAGTTGATTCCTATTTGTTGTTTATTTATCTATTAGGCAATTGTCCTACAGATGTCATGTTGCTGACACTTTAGCCTTCATGGCTTATGTATATAATTCTTGTGTTACTGCGATTATTTGAGTTTGATTAAATGCTCCTATCGCTGATAATATTTGTGTGCTCTTTCCGCAACCCTTTCGCTTGTACAATTTATATAGCAGCGAAGCACTAAAAATAGGTGGTGTGTTTTTAATTAGTTAGATTGGTTTTATGTTGTGATTAACGACAAGGAGCCCATATTTTCATAATCCTACTGTGCAATTTTAATGCCTGAAGGATCTTTGCCTAGTCCTTACACCACGCCATATACTACCGAGAGTTTTTGAGCTAGTCTAGGCGGTGTCCACCCTTCGTTTAAGGAAGTGGTACATTAGTGCAAAGTATAATCAGAAATTGTAATCTGCAAAACAGCAATTATTAAAATGATCGAGTAAAGATCGAATTCAATTATTTTAATATTAATTAGTAAGAAGCTTCCAAGTGCAAAGTTGCTTCAAAATTTCTTCTTCTTCTTCTTCCTCTTTTTGTAAGGCGAAACGCCTGTTTATTCTGGGTTGCATTCCTCTGTTTGTGTCTTTAACTTTACTGGTCTTGTGATACTGACTGCCAGCTATCGCGCCATCTCTTTGAGGGTCTTCCTGGTGGTCGTGTTCCTCTTGGCTTTTCATTGCGTGCTATTTTGACTAGCCGATTGTCTGCCATCCTGTTTACATGTTCGTTCCACTCGCGCCTTCTTGCTCGTACCCATCGTGCCACGTCTCCCACTTTGCATTTTTCTCTTATGTATGTGTTTCTTTGTCTGTCCCATAGTGTATGACCGGCTATTGGTCTTAAAGCGCTCATTTCAGTTGTTCTCATCTGTCTTTTAGTTACAGTGGTGTCAGCTCTGGTCTCGGCTGCATATGTTAGCACTGGCCTGACACAGGTCTTATATACTCTGGCTTTACATTCTGTAGTGAGGTGTTTGTTCTTCCATATAACTTGTTTTAGATGACCCGAGATGGTGGCTGCTTTATTTATCTGTTTCCTCACTTCGTTTTTAAGGTTTCCACAACTTGAAATTTCTGTTCCTAGGTAATTAAAGGTCATTACCTGTTCTATTGATATGTTGTCCATTGCCAATTTGCAGCGTAATGGTTCTTTTGAGATGGTCATTGATTTTGTTTTTGTTATGGAGATTGACATGTTATATGTTTCGGCAGCAATTTTGAATGTATGGAGAAGTCTTTGTAAGTCATTTTCAGACTCCGCTATTAAAACTGCGTCATCCGCATAGCATAAGATATTTATAAGGTTGTTTCCAAGCTTGTAGCCAAGATCACGTGTTTTCACGGCTTCTATTATCTTGTCCATGATGAGATTGAACAGTAGTGGGCTTAGACTATCTCCTTGACGAATTCCCGTGTTTGTTTTTATTTCTTTTGTGAGTTGTTTGTCGACCCTTATTTTTGTTGTGTTGTTGGTGTTCATGTCTTTTATTAGTTTAATGTATTTTTGGGGGATCCCTTTTTCTTTTAATATACATATGATGTCTTTAAGTTTTACGCGGTCAAATGCTTTCGTTAGGTCTATGAAACAAATGAAAGCAGGCGTGTTATATTCGAGTGCTTTCTCTATGAGTTGTCGAAGGATGAATATTGCGTCTATTGTTGATCTGTTTTTTTGGAAGCCTTGTTGTTCTTCACTTATGTGAATTGTGCTAAGGATATGTGTTGCCATTACGCTTGTGAAGAGTTTCATAACGGAGCTTAATAGTGTTATGCCCCTATAATTTGATGGGTCCTTTTTATCGCCTTTTTTAAACAATGGGATGGTGACACTCTGTTTCCACTCTGTTGGAACCTTGCCTCAAAATTTCAGTGCGACAAATTCATTGTCTTAATAATTATGCATATAATAAAGTAACTAAATGCTGTTGGATATTTCGAAGGCATTCCTGCAAAGCATCTGGTACCTACAGCAGGCAGTACATTCTTTTTATTTGTTCCAGTAAAATAATGCCAGACCACATGTAGCTGCCCAGACCGAAAGTTTCTTGAAAAAACGCCATATTCCAATAATGGGATGGCCAGCACTTAACCTAGTCGAACCCTTATGGGAAAAGTTGGAACCCGAACTAAAAATCAACTGTTACGTTAAAAAATTACGCTCTAAGTAAAATTAACATAAATGTCCAGGAATTGTGTGGGGCAGTTATTTTGACATAATTTATTTGGGATAACAAGACTTATGTCACCGCTTTCTCATTGAGGCACTCTTGGTGGCCTATTTTTGTTTTCAAATTTCTAAAAAAAAACAGGAAAAATTCGGCGAATTTCTTTAAAAAATAGTAATTTATTATACAAGACGATAAAGTTAAATTTTATCCACGAGTGAATCGTTTAACGTCGAGACGCAGTCGAGACGTTAATGATTCAAGAGTGGATAGAAATAACTTTATCGTCGTGTATAATACAATATTTAATTCTATAGCAAGAACTTTAACAATTTCAAAAGAAAATAATGACAGTTAATCACATTTCAAAATGTCAGTAGCTAGATTGGGTTGCTACGATAATACGAAGCTGTCATATTTAATTTAAACAAAAGTTAGAAAATTAAATTACTTTATCTATCCTTGATGTTAAAGTGCTACTTTATCTACCCTTGCTGTTAAAGTAAAACTTGACCTTTTGTTTTCAGTTGATAAAAGCACACTTTAACATGTGCTATAGAAAAAATGCCTTTTTTTCTTTTCCCTAACGATGACCGTTGCCTCTCGGAACCACTCACGCATTACTTCAGGGGGGCCTACATATTGTAGTATATGAACTATACTTAATATTTGTTATTAGAATCTTATTAAAATTTTACACTACTCAAAGTTATAAAAATTATGTCCTTTTTGCTTTATCAATCTTGTTAATATTATATACTAAATCTGGTATAACACTTCAACTCTTATCTCAGGGTGAGTTCAGTATGTTTTTACTTGTTTGATACTTAGATTTAAATTTGCATATTTAAAATACTTTTTTCTACGGTCACCTTTAAAGCTGACTATTAAGCGCTCACTGTCAATGGGAAAAGTTAGCGATTCACACATTTTTTTCCCTAGTAACCATTTTAGCATCGCAACCACGTAAACAATGTCTTAATGGAATAATCGCGTCACTTCATTTTACTTTACGCATCGCCATGGCTAACCTGATTATTAATTTAATTCGTCATTTTTCTGGAACTGGCTAAAATTATTGACAATTGCATCACGGTGCGTCCATCTCATCACGCAACAGATTTATTGAGTTTGTGAGTTTTTGTGAAGGCGAAGATGGAATCTGAAGGTAATTGCACCCCGCCAGAAGTATTTGAAGCGACCCAGGCAGCAACCAACGAGTATTGTATTGTTGCCGTCCAAATCGCGCGGCCTTTATGAACGGCGGTACAACGACTTCATCAAATGGTGTGTATCGAAATTTCAATTATTTAGCAATTTTGTTATTTATTTAGAACCGTAGAAAAAATGTTGTATGTATTTCGAGTGTAAAGAGCCATTTTGGTATTCGGTTGCTTTTTCGCGCCTCGCTACCGCTCGGCACGAAACTATCATCCTCATACCAAAATGGCTCTCTTTACACACTAAATACATAAATATCTACTATCTACGACAGTGTGTAAAATTGCGTTTTAGTTGGTAGTTTTAAGTTTGTAAAACGACTGTTTAATAACATGTTTTCATTAGTTTACGTCGTCAGTAGTAACGTGTTTAAAAGATTTCATTAGGCACGTTGTCAGTAGCAACGTGTTTTAAAATTTTCGAAACACTCAAATTACGACCGGTTGCTAGTAATCCTAATTTACATTAAAATTTGTTTTTTAATTTGCCGTGTTTTCTAGATTCTATCGTAGATAAAATATTGTACGATACACATGCGTAAAGCATCTTTAGTCACTCGAGGGGCTTAAAACGCTCGCTCACTCGCGTTTTAACTCTACCCCACTCGTGCCTAAAGAGTAGCTTTACGCACTTGTATCGTAAATTACTATTGTCACTAATTTTTAAATTAAAGATCAAACTGACAATCAAGCGAATATGAGAACCTTACATTCCAAGAGCATCAATCCCTATAATCTGGGTAAGCACTTTATTTTTTATAATGTATCTTTCTTAATATTAATTAATCACTTTTTATTTATATAGATACCTTCAAGTTAACCACTTACTCTGCACTGACACTTCCAAACTCCAACAAAATGCCATACCTTTTGTAGGCCTATGGACGGCTCCCATTTCCAACAACTGACAGCATCTCCAGCACGACGAAGTATTTATTGTATCTTCACCATCTAACAATGTATCCAACTCTAATTGACAAGTTATAATTTCCACTTGTGATCCAGTATACAGCCCTTTCTCTCTGCAATGGACAAAAACTCCTGTACGGCCTCGGACTAGCGCCGTTCGTTGGTCCTACAATGGCACCTTCTCTGCGATGTATTGGACCTCTGCTACACACCCAATTGGTTCTGCTTTCTTCAATCCCAGTTTTAATGATATTTAGTATTCCAAAATCTTGCCTTGGACAATTTATTTTACTTGTATTATGTAATTAACATACCCTTTTAAGTTATATTAAAATTCTTTATAGACCAAGAGCCCATAACACCTGAATTACTAGTCATAGCGGCAAGCTCGGTAGGTAGTAAACCTGTTTATATTGCCCAAGTAAGTTGCAAAAACGCAAGTATGGCAGCCGAACTGCGGTTACAAATATTAACGGCGGCTTTTGAAAACTGTTAATAAAATTAAATATATTTTTTTAAAGCGGCAAGGCTAATCTGGTAATTTCGTTGCAAAAATAATAATAGCGGCAAGATTCAATTTTTGTTTACTACTTCATTTATGTGGGTAGCCATACTGGTACAAACATGTATGATTTTTTGGCCAAAATTTGTGATAGCGGCATGGGTAATATTGAAGGTGTAACTTATTTACGATGTAATTAAGCATAAAATAACATTGCCATACTAGTAGTGTATTTGGGGGGAGGGGGGTGGGGTTATAAGGATTGAAATTTGTACGCTTTTAAGAGTTATTTTAGTGATAGAGGCATAACGATCTTCTTGAGACAGCTGCTGACAAAAGCACATCTTGCCTAATTCAGTCGTGTTGTGACATTGACATATAATACGTTTGAAATGTATAACTATCTAAACTTCTGTTATATTTAAAAAAAAATAGCAAAGATGTTCGATTATTTACACTTGATGCATTAAATAAGTGTAGTGTTTCTTTATCGGTTGCAGTATGGTAATGGTTGCCAGGTAGGGTAAAGGAATATTACCGTACCGTACCAGCCTACCTTGTATATGTAAACAAAGGCGTAATTTAGTGAAACCGGTAAATTTATATATAATAGCAATCGTACTCTGCGTTGAGTAACAAAACTTCGTCTTTATGAAGCCTGCCAGCTAACCGAATGATGGTAATACGCAAATTATAGCCACGTCATGTAATTGGCTCTGGGTGACACCATCTGACAGATAACATATTTTCCCTTTACGTATTAACCTTTATCTAGCCACAACAAAAATTTACAATATTTGATGGAAATTCATGATAGAAGACATTTTTCCTATCCCTATTTCAGCATGAAGGAAGGCAACGAGACATTTTCAAGAATGTTTTAACCAAGCAGAAGCTTTCAAATTTGAAACGTCAATTTGTGTGAACTAGCGCCGATGAGCAAAATATGAACTATTGAAATAAATGTCAGAACAGCTTAATTGGCAGGCTTTGTATATGTACTACCTATCAAAGCAGGCGACGATAGCAACATATCAACTGCAACAAACAAATACTAAGTAATTCCATAAGAGCTAGATAATAAATTAAAAAAGTGGACGTGACTACCTCCCTGGACTTTCCCATACTGGAAACTGTTCATATCGTCTTTATTCAACAGTCTTTACAACATATCAAAATTTCAACTCGATGACTCACGTCTTCACCGTGATAAGCGTTTACACTTTCACGTAAATTGCGGGTAAATAAAAAAGAACTAGTGAGTCACCCGAACTACGTTTCGGTTCGCAAAATTAAGAGAGATTCATTAATATAAATTGAAAAAAAGATGCATCGACGGGATCGAACCCGGGGCTCCCGCGTGATAGGCCAGCACGCTTACCGCAGAACCACACTCTCCTGTTTGAATAATGCGCGCACCCGAGCTAATAGTAGACAGCGATAGGCGCTCCTCTCTGCTGCCTAGAGAAGTTAGCTATTAACATATCTAGGAATGTTATGAGTATCATAACTGCCGCAGAAGTTTTGAAATCCGAGCTCGTAGAGGCAGTTATGATTCATAACATCCGTGATTTGTTCAATAGTTTATCGGTTGCTATATGGTTATGGTTGCCATGTAGGGTAATATTCTTTAACCCTACAGATAAGTTATGATCTAGTTACCAGCCTACTTTTGTATATGTAAACAAAGGCTTAATATCCTGAAACCGATAAATTAAATTATACTGCTGCCTAGAGAAGTTAATTAAATAAGTCTGAAAATTAGCAAACTTTTAAGCCATCGTACAACTTAATCGGTCCAGTATCTTCGGAGGAGATAGCGAACAAACATAGTTACACGCAAACAAAGAGAGCTACGATTTTATGTTATAAGATGTGTAGTTCAAAACGTGACCACCGAGCTTCTGTAGATGGCGCCAAGTGGACAAGCCGCCACTGTCAGTTTATGTATTATTTTCCTCAAAACGGCTGTAGCACCGAGGTGAAATTTTCTAAGTACCTGGAAATTATATTTTCTAGGGCATACAAAATCGATTTTTTTATTTTTGCAGAAAAAGATTCTTTGACGCAAAAATATAACAACCGTTAGAATAAAAAAAATATTTTTCAAAAATAGAGGGAGGAGGGGGCCGGTGCGCTTACATATATCTACGAGTGTAATATTTTTTTGCATATTCATATGCTCCATTATTCACTGAGCAATCCAGTGAAAACCCCAGCTACCTATCTTGTTTTGTTTATTAATTAAAGGGGTTTAAATTTTCAAACTTCAAAGCTTCGTAGAGGGCGCCACAGATAATTCATGAGATTCTTTAAAAAACAGATCGATAGCCCTTTTTGGGGTCTATCAGTGTACGAAGTTTAAACAAATTCCTGTGGGCAGTTTTTAAGAAATGATTTTTAGAAAATTTCCAAAATTTTGAAAATTTGTAATTTAGGCCCCTTAATATTTTTCAAAACACTTTTTATATCACCTCATGTTAGCCTTCATATACTATTCAGAAAACAAAAATCAATTGAATCGATTCATCCGTTTTTGAGTAATAGGGCGTTAAACTCAAAATTTTCAAAAAATCATAGCGCCCTTCATTTTAAATCTAGCGAGTTCGGCAAAAAACTAACAGATTTGTCTTATGACCCTCTATCGTTATCCGCGATAAAATTTTCAAAATTTTAATCACGAAAACAGTGATACCAAAGAAACATGCGTAACTTCCGCTTCCGGTTTCGAATTTTTTTGAAAAGCTTATTTTGTCGATGAATTTTCGATACACCCCCGCATTCCAAAGCGCATCAAAATCGGAGCAATACTTTCGGCTGTAGGAGCGTCACCCACCCACACACACACCCACACACAGACAGACATTTTTTAAAAACCACTTTTTTGGGTTCCTAGAGGCCCAAAACGGATATTTCTGTGAAAATCTCGATTTCCAAAATTTTCATGATTCCAAGACTTCCCTATACCTATGGGTATGGGAAAGTAAAAATTTGCTTTTGGTCACAAGAGATTGTTACATAGTAATGTTCTCTTTGTCTTTGTTGTGTCGGGTCAAGTATCTGCTGTATATGAAAGAATCGGTCTAATACATGTTTTATAAATACGTGCTTTACTTTGAATTGTCATATCTGTATTCCTCCATATGACGTCTGGTAGGCGTCCTGATATTTGGTTTGCTTTCTTTACTTGATTTTGTACTTCCGCTATTACACTTCCCGAACTTGATATCGGTAGTTGAAGCACATCACTTGTTCTACAGGTTGGTTCAGTTGGTTGTCTATTACTAACTTACATCTGGTGGGTTCTCTGCAACTGTAAGGCATTTTGTTTTATTTGTGGATATTTTCATGTTGTATCTTTCTGCAGTTATTTTAAACCTATGTAACTGTCTTTGTAGGTTATTTTCCGATTTGACCATTAGGGTGACGTCATCTGCGTAGCACACCGTACAAAGACTCAAGAACTATTAATACGTAACATTTATTATTTATACACTAACAGGAACTATTTCTAACAACAAATACACTTTATTTATTTACACACGATTTCAACACGAATGATTTATATAGCAAGCTCCGCGCACTTCAAGCTAGATTCAGACTGTCTGTTATTTCCGCTTGCGCTTATTTATATCTCGCCGAATGAATCATTCTGGAAACTTCGCGGTCTCACTCGATTATTCCAGCAACGCTGACGTGTAGCGCGCATGAGTCACCGAGGTCGTTCTCGAATTGTCTGGAAGGCTGACTCATCCGTCTGCACGCGACCCGCCTCAAGGTCGTTACAGTAGTAAATCATTGTACGAAGTCCTTGTAAAGGCTGATTTAGGTCTTTTTTCGAGTATGACAAGCCTTTATATACTATTTATTGGTATGCAACTACATTAATTTTCTAAATTTGTTATTAATTATATAAAAAAACCTATGCCATACTTGCCGCTATCACAAATTTTGGCCAAAAAATCATACATGTTTGTACAATGGCGGACAATAAATTTAGGCCGGCATGTCATTCGCTTGGCACTGTTTATGTTGGTGGCACTGTAAGTCTATGTAAAATTCGAGGTTAGCAGGTTAGGTTTTGCGTCAGTTTTGATGCAGACTGACGCAAAACCTAACATGTTAACCTCAAATTTGACATAAACTTACAGTGTCACCAACATAAACAGTGCCAAACGAATGACAGGCCGGTCTAAATTTATTGTCCGCCATTGTATCAGTATGGCTACCCACATAACCATCCGAGCGGTATGGCAATTATATTTTTGGATAATTAGCGTTTACATGAAGTAGTAAAAAAAAATTGAAGCTTGCCGCTATTATTATTTTTGTAACGAAAAAATTAACAGTTTGACTTAGTATAGCGGCCCCCTATACGCTTCGAATCAGTATGGCACTTACTTTCCGTATAGGGGTTAGAGACCTTGTTTATCGATTACAACCAAAATTAACCTTGCCGCTTAAAAAAAATACTTAATTTTATTAACAGTTTTCAAAAGCCGCCGTTAATATTTGTAACCGCAGTTCGGCTGCCATACTTGCGTTTTTGCAACTTACTTGGGCAATATAAAAAGGTTTACTACCCACTAAGCTTGCCGCTATGACTAGTAATTTAGGTGTTATGGGCTCTTGGGCTATTAGTATTCTAATGGGTTTTATTACGTATTTACTCAATTTTATATTTCTTTTATTTCAATTTTTTCGTTGTTGATTTCCTAATTAATTCTTACTATAGTTACATTATATGTTTTTCCAATTTTTCTATCTGTTACATTCTAGTTGTTAAAATTAAACCCTATCTATTCTACTATCATTAATCATTGTTTTAGATATCTTATTAGCTTGACTTCTCAGTTGGAATCCTATTACTTTGTACTTAATCTCTTATTCCAAAATATTCTTATTAAATTTAATATTCCAAGTAAACCCAAATAACTATTTGTATTTTCTCATATTCAAAATTAATAGATCAGCTCATAACTAAAATTTCCCTTTTAATAAAGTAAAATGTTAAACCAAATCAAATTATTGCATTTTATTTCTAAATTGTTCATACATTTTATTTACTGAGTATTACGATTTTTCATAAATAGTTAACACCACAGTCAAAGCCCCTATTTTATATTCTTCAAAATGAACTCGATGTACTATTCTTATTCAAAATGTGCATTCATTTCATATCATCTCAATATATAGGAGATAACGGTTTCCTGTGGCCATCTTAGGTAGATAAGTGGTTGCTGCTGGTACCTTGTGGTAGATATTTTCGAAGATGCACTTTGTGGATTTTACATTCTTCCGACATCTCACAATTTCCCAAGCAACATTGTTGTATGGTACATGTAACCACTGAAATGTATCTAATCGTGCTGAGAAACTAGAATATTTCAAAAATGAATTTACCCCAGGCCACCTTTCATACTTTGGTAGGTTCGTTTTCACAGCTACTTCGTGGTGTTGAAATATTTCAGGCCTCGTTCTTTGTGCCACCCGCTTAGTGCGTATAGTCTTGGGGCTCTGATACCATTCCACGAGGATCTAAAGAAAAGAATCATTATTAATTTGGATGCGTTATCCAGCTATCCTGGGTAAAATTTACCTGTTCTGAAGGCCTTTCGCTTTTACAATTCAATTATACTTGAGAAAAGCTTTCCATCTCAATCCTGCAATTTTGTTAAGATAGCTTTATCACCGGACCAGACCAGCATGTCTGGTGCTCTTGTTTCGTGGATACGCAGCTAACGCATGACAAGCACCTTCGTGTGCGATTCTCATCGTACACTAATTCGAGACATTGGAATACGTGGTAATGTAGGACTAAAATATATTCTCCCATGCATGCCAAACTCTGATCAAATCTGGGCAGATCGTTGCGGAATAAACTGGCTACAACTTTGCTTGTTGTATTGTCTTGTGTACGACGAAATTGGTTGTTACACCCTAGTTATTTTTAGTTTTGCTATATTGGTTACTAGGTGGAGGATTTTGGTCACGTTCAGTTATTTAACGTAGGACACGTTCAACGACAACCCTTGTACGCGGTTATGATACTGCGAGGGAGTACTGAGATTTTATCTTGTTAATCGTAGACAGATAGTACACAATTTGAAGTGTAGTAAAAACATTCCGACGGAAAGGGCCTTTTTTAATTTCATATGCGAATTTTAGCATTCGCACTCCGTTTTCGCATGGCTTTCGTGTATATTTGTGAGACGTGTACTCGTGTAAGGAATTGCGAGAAAAATCGTACACCATTGTACTCTCTAGTCAGATTGCTTGCATTCTATTTTGACAAGTGAACTATGTACATACGTAAAGAAATTTGACATTCACAAATACTACATGTACAATATAATAAAACCTTCGGATAAAATGAAAACACTAGGTATACATTAAAAAATATACCATTATCGATTTATACTAGTGGTTTTGGTATTTACGTAAGTGTGAACATTCGCCATTTCCGTTTTCCCCTTTTCGATTTGATGATTTGTAGCTGATTGTATATAGTCTAAAGAAACATTGATTTACATGAATTTATGATTTTGATTTGTTGCTTTATGGAAACGATTCTGTGGTATGTCCAAAAACGCCACCGGAGTGGGTTTCCTATCCTGCTCAGGAACTATCTGGTCGAACATTACTACACCGCACGAAAATTCCTGGATCACAGTGTCCTGTTTTCATGAAGAAATTATGGAGCATTAATTTTTAATTTATAGAAATTCTTAGTATAGCACAACATCTGACTGTCGAAATACAGCGTGTTTCCCTTGCAAAAATATATCAACGTCCCTCATGAAAATATTCATAGGTTGATTTAAAGTACGCTTCGAATGTGTCAGCTTTAGTTTAATCTAGTTTTCATAACCTAATTTTATACAGTGCTTTGTCGTAGTAAAGTAACCAATTCATTTCTTGCCATCTTTGAACTTAAAATTCATCATAATTTGTACATGTTTCCGTAATCTGTTGGTGTAAGTTGGCAACTTGAAACGAAAAAACAAACGAAATTATTTAGGTGTAAGTTGCCCTACTTAAATTACGAAAAGTGGAAAGTTAAATCCCTATATTTTTTAATTGGTGGAAGAACAAATGCCTCATTGGGCCGTACTCACGCAACGTCCGAGATAGAGCAGCGAATACGTCTATATTATATCTAACCAGACCCTCGCATCAACCTACACCACCCACTTGAACAGATAAACACGTTTATAACCTTGTTTTTAAATCAATTTTTTTTATAACGTATCGGAGCTTTTAGAAAAATTAGGTAAGTATCGACGAGGTCAGAGCACTCCCGACTCGCCACTTGCAAATTAAAGGATGGGTTCTGGGTAGGGCCATGTAATTACTAATTAGGCTTTCTATTATAATTACTTGAGAATTTTGCGTATACAATCGTATTATTTGTAGATTGTCACAAATTCAATATTAAGTTTCAACGATTGAAGCATTCCGAGTGGTATAACACCCTTTTCGCAGCACATTGTTATAAAACCTCAATTGTCACTGTTAAGTTATGCGTATGAGCTTAGTGTATACGAAAATGGTCACTCAGATGGTCAAGTACAGACACTTTCGCTTTAAAAAAATATATTATGGTGGCAGTAGTTATGAAATCGCGATATTCTTATTCTTGGAAAGGAGAAATCTCGCATTTAAATATCGAGCCTATTTTGGATGCAGCTCGGGTACAATATCGAAACAAGTTCGGAGTGACGCAATATCATCTTATTGGAGTTGCAAGCTTATTATAGCTATCTCTTATTAGTGTTATACAAGCTATTTTATTCCGAATCTCTACAGTTTTTCGAATTACAGAGTCGTTTCCTTACTTTAAGTTTAATTAATTATTGTAAAAATATTTCTCAGAAATCAAAATGTTGATCAAATAGATTTTATATTTAAGCTCTCACTTAGTGGTACAGTGCATTCACATAATTTGTTTACTTTTAGTTGCTCCATAAAAATATACACCAACCCTTTATTTGGAAGAAAGCGGTAGAGAAAAGTTTTAGAAACAAGTTCATTGAAACACGAGAAAAATTCTGCGAAACGTAAAATAGTTAGCTACTTGAAAGCTTTAAATTTTCCGAATGAAGACATTTCAGAATAAAGCCGTTACAGTAGCAGTAAAGTTTGAGTCAATGCTGTTAGAAGGCGCTAAAAAAGGCACAGCATCATGTAACAATCAAGTTTGTGCCATTGCAATTAGATGACGCTGAAAACGTAACACACGTAGGCACGCAGGCACGATATTCGTTTATATATACCTAAGGATAAAAAGTATAATAATTGCATTAGTAGATTTTTGTATCGTACGGCTTGTAGCAGGAAACGTGGTGTCAGAGTTTTCAGGTTGTGCGAACGCCTCTGGCGTAAACTAACGCTTGCCACCGAAACGACAACTGGGACCGACGGCTTAACGTGCTCTTCGCGGCACGGCTGGCTGTGATTTTACTATTACAATAAGTCGGGCACCCGTCCGAGGTGCCAACCGCCGCCAACGTCTCGAGACTGTTTGAGCAATCCGTGGAGCATGCGGCTATGCCCAGTATTAGTAGATATTCTACATCATTGCCCCATCAGAAATTTAGGCCAAAACAAAGCAAAAGCAGCCAAAAAGATATAATACAATCATATAATAACCAGGTTTATAGAAAAAAATGTATGGTATATTCCATTTCATATATACTAATTATACTATTGCAAATCCAATATAGAAAACGTAATCACGAGACTAGTCTCATATAAAATATCACAAAACAGATTATAAACAAAAATTCACTTAGACATCAATTATTCTATACATTTCATTGACAACAATATCACACGAATAGATATAAAAGCAACTCTGCAATTCATTTACATCAAAACTTCCTTAATAGCGAATTCAATAATAATAAAAAAATTGTCAGAAACAATTGAAAAAAACTTAAATAATATAAAACTGCCTTTAAAAATCATAACACTTCCAAAAAATTATTTTGTAAAAATTTTAAAAAGAAAATGTAAAAAATGTTACGTCAACTCTTGTCTCAAATAAATTGTAACGCTAATTACACACTCCGTTCGAGGTTAAGTGTACAACATTGTTAACTTTGTTATCACGACTTTGTTACGATTTCAGTTAAATCAGCACACTGGTAGTATTTTTTACGTAGATTACGATGTTGAAAATAAAAGCTTTTCGGTTTAGAATAATTAAGTGTTTCGAAGTATGCAAAAATATACAGTTTTCCGCTAATAAAAACCGGAAATTACGTCGCTCAATTGTTTTTCTATTTTCACCATCGTAGTCTACGCAACAAATACAACCAGTTTGCCGATTTAACCAAAATCGAGGCACCAGTACTAAAAAAGCAATACCTGAAAAATAGATTTTTATGAAATCGGCATTAAAGTACATCGAAATCGTAATTAAAATACGAGAATTCGGCAGTAAAGTAATTCATTGTTTTGCGACTTTTTTGTAGGTGGCGAGGCGACAGATAAACGTCACCCGACATTAACATAACCTACAAATGTTGGTTAAATGTTGTAATTTCACGATTTCTCGATTTAAAAAAAAACATAATGTAGCTACTCCTCGGCACTGAAGTTCCTTTTTATCCATCATGTGTTTTATTTTTAAATCCACATTCGTAATAAAAAACTAAACTTCAGTGCCTTGGTATACAACCTACAATTTTTCAAAACAATCAATAAAAACAAAAATGTTACTCCAAATAAACCAAACACTGTAGAGGACAAGTTATTTAATTTCAATATTAACAAATATTACATACAGAAACACATTTTAAAAATACTGCTTTTAGAAAGCATATAAATAAAAATAATCACCAAATTCTGGTAATTATACATATAACAGAAATTGATAAACCAATTAATATGTATTACAACATCATATAGCAATTGACTTCCTCCAATAGACGAACAGACAGCAGATATATGAAACAGAAAAAACATGGGGACCCTGAAATGTAAATATCTGAAAAAATCTTGGAAGGCAATGTTTTCATATACAATACCGCGAGCGGTCGACGAATTGCCGAAAATTTTTGTCAAAGTGTATGAGTGTTTATTGCTTCGATATAAATTGGTCGAGTGCGACAGCACGAGACCAATTTTGAAGCAATAAACACGAATAAACACTTTGACAAAAATTCATGCAATTCGTCGGCTGCAAGCCGCATTTGAAGGACTATTCAACGAAGAAAATTGACATTTTCTAGTAATTAATCAATTTTATCACGTCCTCTTTGAAAATAAAAATCTGTTGACGTAAAATAAATTGTTTGTCAAATTTGACATTTCTAATATCATATTTGATTAATTTTACAGGAAGTTAAATAAATGTCACAGGAAGAGAAAAAAATTGTCATTAAAACTCCGCTAGCGGAATTGTTGCACAATTTTACGCTGATTGGTGGCAAATGACATAAATACTAAATTATGATTGGTGAATAGTTAACTTGAAGGGGGTGAGTTGAATAGTCACGATAACTCCTTTGCCATTTAGACGAGGGAAGTAAACACGTTTTATTTGTTCACTTATCTAATTACTGTTGAAGAACTTGTATTTCATATTTTAATAATGAATCATCAACTACAAATATCATCTCAAAATGTAATAAAAGCTTTAAAACATTGTTCTGAAGAAGCTACTGTGTATACAACCAAATTGAATTGTAACCAAAACGTATTCATATAGTAAAAACTTGTTTTAATATTGGCCGCATACTTCTTCTTCAACCAAGAAAAGTATACAACGATAGCTATCGAAGATAGGTTTTTCTACGATAATGTAAAACGTAGACTTTTTAACGTTTGCTTTCAGAATTAAAAATTTCATTTTATGGCACCAGTGTTAAAGGTAGATTAAGTCACCAAGACAGCGTGAAATAATAGTTATTAGGTACACGTGTGCCATACATTTTATCCAACAACTCGATAAATAGTACCAAAAAAACATACATTTTGTATTGGTAACTGTGAAAAGTCAAAGTAACAAATTAGTTGGGGTGGGCTAAAGTTCCGAGAGATTACTAGTTATTTAAGGTGCAAGTGTGTTATATTACAAATAATGCATGAGAGAAAAGTTGAGCCCTCGAGAAACAGGCGGAGTGAAATCTTTTCTCGAGTGAATTATTTATAATAACACATGCGTGTCAGTCAAAGGTTTATCCAACAACTCAGTAATACCAAATAAGCATACATTTTGTATTGATAGCTGTAAAAAGTCAAAGTGCAAATTAATTGAGAATGAACTAAAATAGACAGATCAAATAAATGTATTATTGTATTGTTGGTGGCACTGTCAGTCTATGTCAAATTTCAAGTTAACAGGTTAGGTTTTGTTTGTTATTTGACACAGATCGACGCAAAACCTAACCTGCTAACCTCGATTTTGACATAGACTGACAGTGCTACCAACAGTAAGTTATAAATCATAACTCACACGTAAATTGTGATTTATAAGACACCTGTGACCTATGACCTATATCATGCAATTGAAATCGGCATAATTAGAGCTTCATAATAAGGAAGTGTTGAATAAAAACATAAACCGCAGATTAACAATCTGAAAATGAAAATGAAAAATTCCAAAGTTGGAATATGAATCACTCTGAATATTTCTTCCTAATTTGTATCACTCATCGCTTCTAGTTTTTACTTCTCCTGTCTAAAAGTCAAAGAAAGCATTGTAATCGCTAAAAAAATATTTAGAAAATTACCCTATATGATAACAAACAAGTTTTCTCAATTCCGTCTGTCTGTCTGTCCTTGCGTGCGTCTTTCTGTTTGTCCACCTGTTGGCAGTATAACGCAAAAACTATTTGTTGGAGGAAGAAGATATTTCGCATACGGCTTATATGTCTTTGTCTACCTGGCACAGAAACCGAGCAAATTTCGGTCAAATATATACAGGACGAGCGCCTTAAGGAAATAAAATTCTGCCTATTTTTGTTTTGACACAAGAAGTATTAATTAATTAAAGTAGTATTTTGCACATAGCTCAGGTTTTTACCCTTGATTAAAAAGAACACATTTTGGACCCATCATTTTTTTCGTTTAATATTTTCAAAGTTTCCGCTTCCGAGGGAAATTCCATTAAAACCCCTTTACAGATGCTTTTAATGCAGTTGTAAGTAACTGAGAATCGCGTATAAAAATATTCCAGAAGCTAACTTTTATTACAGGCACTTCCAAAGCACTGTCACGGATATGGCGACGTCACTTGAAAACGTCGAGGCGTTAGCCGTGGTCTGCCCATACTTGGTGCAGAAAGTGTTTTCAAGTTTCGAATGTAGGTTGAACAACATGCGGCATGATCGGACATATGGAGCTATCTCGCCACACCGAAACTCCTTAATAAAGTATGATTAACGACACGAAATGAGGCTGGCACAAGGGATGGCACGCAATCGTTTCCAAAAACGGAGCTTCCGTGGCCGAAAGATCGATCTACATATCGCTTTGTGCAAGTCTCGGTCAGGACAGATTTTCCAACCTATTCCCTGATGTATGTTTCTGGGTCGAGGTACCTATTCTTAAAACTCAAAATGGGCGCATTTGTTTATTAAACTGATCGACAGATACTTGGTGTTTAATTTTAAAAGTGCTCAGCAACCTTGTTTCTGATGTATGAGTCGCCGAAGTACTTGCCTAACCTACTTTGCGAGATGAATAAAACAGTACTTGCAGATTAAATGCAAATAGAGAACGTACTAATTGTGCGTTTTGTTTTCCCATCGGGTATAATTGACTAGAAGTAGAAAACATTTGCTTCCCTGCATACAATTTCTATTGCGTTCAGATTGCAATACCCACGGCTATTCAGCTGCAGCTTGTAAACCTACTTATGACTCGAGATTTGTTTTATGATTGCATTATTAAGTGCTTTAACAATTCCCTTATGGCAAGATATTTATTTGTGAAAAGTAATATGAAACAATTTTTAAAACATCGTTGGTCGACTACTAAAAGCATAAAATTGCAAGTACCGTTGTTTGATTCACTAACAATTATAAGTAAATACTTTTTCTTTGCTTGCACAAATACCAGCAAGATCACATGGCATTGCAATTGTTTTATGTTTATTGCGTGATAAACTGGTAATAAAAAGAATGTGTCTTACAGGAAAAGTCAACATTCCGTCATCTTAGATATATTTGCAACCTATAAAAAATCATAATCAATAATTTGAAAACTACGTAAAGCAATGAAAATATAAAACCAGATATGAATTCTGCGTGTTCAAATAATGTCATAAGTTTTAGAATAAGCAATCAATAAATTCTAAGCAATCATTTCGAAATCCTAATGGTGATCCTCGAAATTAAATAATCCTTTATTCAGGATAAATTATGTAATTGGTATTCTTTAAATTGCAGTCTCTTTGTAGATTAGATTTTATCATCTACTGTCTGAATACTCTGTCTATTTGTGGTCCTATTATTATTTTTTAATTTTTAGCCTTACATAGAATGATTGAAAATTTATTTTTTCTACTCATGACATTGAAATCAGTCATTCTGACATTGATTCCGGTGGTTGAAATTGCATTTCAACCACTAGAAATTGAAATGACTACCGGGATTTCAAACTGTTTGACATACAATTGGTGACAAGTGAAATGTCACTTTATGTTTATTTTTTTCTAAAGTGCATTAACTTGTTGAAATAAGTGAAAATTCGTAGAAAAAATAGTATATGTAACTCGTGGCTGATAAAATTTCAACCACTTGTCCCATAATATACTATTTTCTTTCGCTTAGGGCGGATTGGTAATTATGCGTGAATATTGCACATTATTCCACAACCAGAAAAATTGTCAGCTATAATTTACCAAGGGCAGTGATAATCACCCGCAATAATTTTGATAAATAACCCGAAAGTGCTTGCCTAGAAATAACCCGAGGCGAAGCCGAGGGTTATTTCTTAAAGGCAACGCACTTGAGGGATGTTATTTGTCAAAATTATAAGGATTTATCACTGGCCGCGGTGAATTCGGAAAGATAAGTTCTTAAATAAATTAGCCATTTTCTTACAAATTAATTTGACACTTCATTATAATAATATTATGTGGGCGGCACTGTATGTCTACGTCAAATTTGAGGTTATCAGGTTAGCTTTTGCGTCAGTTTTGACACAGACTGACGGAAAAGCTAACCTGCTAACCTCGAATTTGACTTAGATTTACAGTGCCACCAACTTGCCATAGGATACTACTGAAATTTAATTAGGTAGTTTCCATAGTGATTGAAAATCACCCTAGGGTCGTTTTCACTTCAAGCGTGATCTGATTTGTCAAACTGACTCACGTGATTAAAAATAATCAAATTGGATTGGTCTGCAATATATGTAAGAACTTATCTTCCATATAGGATAAGTTTTTATAAGGGTGACAAAAATGATGAAATGAGTCTAAGGTACCTGGTATTCTGCACGCGTAAGTGATGCTCATAACAAACAACAGCAACAAATGTCTAATTTAAAAATTGGTTAAATAGGAAAAAGTTGCGTAATTAAAGAACTAGTAAAATGAAGCAAGAAATCTCTAGTAATGAGTTTTCTTAAAAAACTAATTTTTGTATTTCTAATTCTATTTTTGTGACATTAATAGTAAAGCTAGAACAGCACTGACAAAACTTCTTTATAGCAACTTTTAATAAACTTAAGGATTACGTTATAGATTTTTTATCCGACGTTTAGTCTCCGAGCAACCATCTTCAATTTTATTTTTCTAAATACGGTTCTTATTTTATGATGTCAAATTTTAGAAGCCCATTTATTTTAAATTCAAAAATGTACTACATATTATGGTTTAATTGCATTTCGTATCTTTGTTAATCGTCATCAGGAAATTTTTGGATACGAACCTGCGCACTAGAGCATTTAATTTGGTGGTTTTAGCTTTTATAATTTAAAGAAAGAAGTAATGAACCACACTGGATGTTTTTAATTTTTAATAATAACGTATGGTAGTTGAATACAATTAACTTTCAATAGTAAGTAATTAATTTATTGATTATTTTTCTTACTTATAAACAATAATTAAAATTAGGAGCAAAAAATCTGGTGTGATACACGCACACAACTTCCTTTTACAGTGATCTTATAACTAGCCAAAAATTTGATTTTTAATTTTTAAGCATTTGTCAAAAATGTTTAAAAATTACAAATTCTGCAAAAACGATACAAAATAGAGCGTTAGTTGAAGAGACAAATTTTCTCTAGAATTTCAAGCTGAATTCAAAAATGTAATAATATACCGGGTGTTCTATTTAAAATAGGAGTTAATAAAAAAAAATAGAAAAAAAAACAAAAGAAACTCATTTTAGAAGTATTCAACTGGAAAATCACCTATATCACATCAATACACATTCAAAATGTAATAAAAATGTGAAGTTTGAAAAAATCGTTAGAGCCGTTTTTGAAAAAATCGAAAAAAACTGAAAAATCACAAGAGGAAACACCTACTTCCGGTTATGCGATTTTCTTCAAAAGCTTGTTGTCACATCTACATAGTACACAAAACTTATATATGAAGTTTGAACGCCATACCTCTTTTCGTTTTTGAGATATTCTGTTCACAGACAGACACACAGACAGACAGACACACAGACAGACAGACACACAGACAGACAGACAGACAGACCAATGAAAAAAAATATGTTTTTTGGGTTCAGGGGACTGTAAAACGTGAAGATCTGTTGAAAACTCAATTTCGAATTTTTGGGGTGAATCCAATACTTCCTTTATTGTAAAAGGAAGTAAAAATTCAGTGTGGCTCTTTATTAAATTACAGAGCTGAAACAATGTATGAAATGTTCTACGACACAGGTTCGTATTCAAAAATTTCTTAATGATTGTCAAAAAAGTCTTGAAACATAATTAAACCATAATGGGCGGCACATTGTTGAATTCAGAATAAAAAGGGCTTTTAAAATTCGACAGAAAAAATTAACAATATTTAAAAAAATAAGGTAATGATGGTTGCTCGGAGACGAAACGTCTGATAAAAACTGATAACCTAATCTTTAAGTCCATTAAAAGTTGCTATAAGAATGTTTTTTTTTAGTTTCGCTTTAAGTTTTTATTAACGTCATAGAAATAACTTTAATTACGAAACATTATTCCTATATAACCCAATTTGTATCTTTTATTATTATCGAGATGTTTTATTAAACATTGAAAACTAAACTGTTATACAGTTGTAATAACTTGTTCGAAATATTGAGGTTTAATTATTTATTAGTTTAGTTTTCCATTTTTAGTAAAAAAATAAATAAAATTAAAACGAATAAAAACACAACCAGCTGTTAAAGCTTCTGTTTAAAATTACATCCTTCTCGTTACAGGCACATTTGACACATTCTTAGAACTGTTCTGGTGGATTGATTGCAGCAGGCTTTAATTGGCGAACCAAGAGCAACCAAAAAAATAAAAGTACATGCTGCATTGAACTAAAAGACGGGATCGATGTATGTCTCAAAGTGCCGAAGGAAAATAACCTGAAAGTTACTGTGGGAGAAACAGAGATAATGAACATAGGAAGACAACCAGAAAGGATAGAAATAAGATATGGAGACGTAATTATAAAAGGAACAAGCAGCATAAAATATCTGGAATCTATAATAGAGGAAAAAGGAGGAATAGAAAGAAAAGTAAACAACAAGCTAAACAACACAATTAAAATGTATAGAGCATTATACCTGGTAATTATAAATGCTCGACAAAAAAAGAAGCGAAGAAATAAGAAGAAGGATAAATGTCAAGAGTATACAAAATAAAATCGAAGCACAACGACTTAGATGGTTTGGGCACTTTACCAGGATGGAAGAAGATAGATAAGCAAGAAGGGAATGGGATCTGAGAATAGTAGAAAAGAGAGTGTTACCGTATCAAATTGAACTTACGACACTCACGACTGTGTGAGGGCCGACTAGCATAAACAAGTTCGGAATCTGAGCACGCCCACCCTGAGAATCGACAAAAACAAGCTAAAGGCCTCGGCTCAAATGCGCTCAGGGAGATGGGCGTGGTTCAAAACGATACACCACGGGGCAAGCGTGTCGGGGTGTATACAGGGTATTGCTAGAGAAATGGGCGTCACAAGATTCGAGCCAGATGGCTCACGTTCAACCGGACCTTGAGGGTTAAACGGGGCGAGAAGTACTCAAATAACTATTTCTGGAAGCCACAGCGCAGCGACAAGCTAGACAAACCTACCTACGTTCGGGTTTTACCTCACATGGATCATAACATAGTGACTCAGTCACCCTAACACCAAACATGCACAGGACACAGAGAAAGAAAAATCATAAGTCGGTATAGTCAATACATCTATTGGGCCATTTCACATGACCAATCAATCATACACAAAACTCCGACTGAGTCGGCTCGTACAACAAACGGTAGTATCCATTTGAAGGGTACAACAAACGGTAGTATCTATTTGAACGGTACGACAAACGGTAGTATATATTTGAAGGGTACGCCCAGCTGGGAAAGCGCTTTACCTAGGGTTACGGCGCATACTGAGGTACACAAATATAAACAGTTAACAAGCGTCTCACCGAGAAGCCGTGTGCGAAACTGCTTATTAATTGAAATGTCAACAAACAACCTCGTTTGTAGAAATGCCGTCTACGGCACTGGATCTTAGTTTGAAATGCAAAGCAACAACGGCTACTCGCCAATTCGCCGAGGGCGGCAGTGCGGTATATCTAATTTAAATGCGACATGAACGAACTCACTTGCAGAGAGCTCGTCTATAGTACTGTGTTTTAGTTTAAAATGTAAGGCAAACAAGCTCGCTCGCAAAGAAGCGGTACAGTATCTAATTTAAATGCGACACTTGCGTCACTGGGTTTTACATAAATTTACCTGGATAGGTATCTCGGCCTTTGGTAATGGAAGGCGCTCGCACTAGGGTCAAACTGTCGCTACGCCCTTAATTACGTGGCAGCTCGAGATGATTCAACGTCCTAAAAATCCCCTTGCGATGGAGAGGGCGAAATGAGTCGGTTGTCCCCTTGGCTTTGATTCAGAAAAAGCAGCGTGGCCGTGGAATGGGTCAATCAGATAAGAAAATCCCGTCACCTCGACGGATATAAATAGGCTGCACTTGAGTCTGCCTTGCAACTGCCAAAAACACACCGCCTGCGCACCCAGACGGGCGGGAGGCGGAAAAACAACACGTTAACACAGTTTCGAGGCTTGGGCTCGACTGCCTCGATACTCGCTCACTTCAAGCCGAACTTCGTGCGAAATAATGCATCGTCACGCCACAATAAGTGGCCAATCACAGGGAGGGAGTCCGCCCGGTGACAACAAACCGTCTCGGAGCGACAGGGATAGCTATATGCCTTCTCACTCGCTCTCGTTGAGTGAATTTTAAATAAGTCGAAACTGAACGCTCTTGAATGCTGTGAAATCAACAGCTGCACGAAACCAGGGATGCACAAAGGGGTACGAAATAGTGACAGCGATACCTTGAGTGTACAAAGTTTACGAAAGCTAATGCTTGAAGCTAAATGTTGCAATTTATTCGATGGACTAAAGCCAAAATGGACTCGAAATTCAGGCGACCTCGCCAACTCTGTCCCAAAACTATGCGAAATGATTAAATAGCTATTGGAATTGCAGAGAAATAAAAATGGCCTGACAAGAGGAAGGGGAAGACCAGGAACAAATTAGAAGCAGGAATCACAAAATTATTATCCGAGAAGAAGATAACATGGAACCAAGCTATCACCAGCTCGAGACAGAAGAAAGGAGAAAAATAATTACCTCTTCATCTATGAGGCCCAGGGATAAGTAAGTAAGTAAGTATATTATATCTTCTAAGGTTCCAGTTGTCAACTATGGATGCTATTACAGGACTCAACGGTATGTACGACACATAACAGGCTCTCAAGTGGGCATTAGAGCGTTACTTAACTTGCATAGTAGGTCGCTCAAGGGCGTGTCAAATGTGATGTACAGGGTGGGCAAATTTCAATGTTTCATAGGAAATCTCGATAACTATAGGAGATATGGAAAGATAAACCTCCATCTTCGATCTCTTTTTTCGATAAAAGCTTAATGGTAAAAACCAAAATGGGCTATCGTCTTTTGTTTTCGAGTTATAAACGAAATTTAGAAATATTTGCTTAACAATAAATGTAAACAAAATCGCCATTTGTCGTTATTTTTAGTTTCAGAACCGGCCGTTATAGACGATTTTAAGGGGTCATTCGCAACAACGGCTACCAGGGCTATACCAAGTACTGTCCACGACGAGTTCGGCGTTATTCTCTCCGAATGCGTTTTATTTTCTTATTTAATATTGTAAACTCCTTATATAAGTATTACTAATTTTAAGAGAGCCTGATTTGTAATGTACAGAACAATACTCTTTTTGTATTTACCACTTCGTCTATATACTTGAGTTAGGAGTCGGACCTTGGCTTTGACTACCATACTGCTAAATTAAGTAATTGAACAAAAGTAATTGTGCAAAATGTATTCCTTGCGAAAATGGGCATTTACAGTTGAAATCATTACATTACGTTACTGAATGACATCGCAAAAATTTGCAGCAGAAAATCAAGGGTTTGGGTTTGAAAGTTGGATACTAGAAGAACCAGTACTGTTTTCGAAAATACTGTAGGCCGATGAAAAAATTAATCAAACCTACAACAGAACTTAGCTATGCATTTGGAAAGAAGAAATTAAAGAAAGGGAATGATCATAAACACGGAGAAGACGGAAACCACATCTAAAGAAGCAAGAACGCAGGCAATATACGTCCATGACTATAAATTAAAGCAAGTTACGAACTTCAGATATTTACTACCAGTCTTATAAAGATCACTAATCTGAGGTTAACTTTAATTCGTTGTTAAAATAAACAAAGGGGCATCAAACTGTGTTTACTAATGAATAGAATGTATTAAGCACTAAACTTTTAATTGGTTGTGTATATTTTAACATGAAATTAAAGTTAACCTCAGATTAGTGGTCTTTATAAGACTGGCAGTTAGGCATCAATAAATGGAAAACAAAGTGGCAGCTATCGGAAAACCGTATGGAGCCATAAATAGGGCGCTTAGTTCCAATTTCACCCATACGCTCACCTATGGATCCAAAACATGGGGTTCAGGCTTCAGATAGAAATTGCAAATACAGGCAATGGAAATGAGATATCTGAGAAGAGTCTAAAACAAAACTAGATTAGGCAGGATTCGAAATGAAGAAATGGAAAGAAACCCGAACTCCCTACCTATGAAGTACTCAATAAAGTAGGGGCTCTATGATGGTTTAGACAATTTAATATAATTTGTTTCTAGGGTTTGACAATTCTTAAAAAACAGCAAAAACATTTTTTGAAAGCTCTACACCTCGTTAAGCAAACATTTTCGGAAAATTATTTATAAGAATTTTTGTTTGATTTAGAACATACACGTAGAATATCCAGTTTTTGTTTATTGATGATATTAAAATACAGCCTGCATAATTTATAACACTTTTCTAGCAAAATACATGCTCGAAGCTCGAACTGTAGATGCACCAACAGCTTTGCTATTTGAAGTGGCAAGAAATTAAAGCTTCTGAGTTTTGTACATTAAATAGTACCTAAGTTGGGCTTTGCATTCCCCTTAACAATACGAAAGTCTAGCTCTAGACGATCTGCCTCGTGTTTTTTACTACAACTTACATGTAAGCTGCATGCTCATCTCCACGTACACACGTACATAAGTTAAGTAGGTTAGCGATGTTACTCATAATTTACCGCCCTAGTTGAGAAAAATAAGTGATACGTAAGTGTTTTATATACGACACATATAATTGCTGCTGATGCTTGATCAGGAGCAAGGTGACGGTTTCAACGTCCAACAATTAAATGAGTTGGCGTTAACCACAATGTAGCAGTGACGTTTCGAAGGCTATAAAGATGCCAACGCCTCTACAGGTTTTCCGTTTTGGTTGTCGCAAATGGGTTAACAAATAACAAATACTTCTGTTGCTCATGCTTTATTAATAAAAACTAATCCGGTTTTAGCTGATGTCCTAATCAGACCTCTTATACACCAAGCTCTTGCACTTTTATATTAATTTTTCTATGTTTCCATAGATATTAAATTTAAAAAAAAATGGTAAAGAGACAATTCAGAAAAACTAGAAAAAGTGCCAAGCAAGCAGCGTTATTTATTAATTTCGAAATAGTTTCCTTCATCGTTAGTACCTAGCCGTAATAAAAGTGATCACTACTATAATAGCAAGCAATTGCCGTTAATTTTGAGACCCATCAATTTATCCTCAATTAAAGTTTGGGGTCAACCATGAACATAATTGACTAGATATAAAAAAATATTGAAAATAAAATCTGGAAAAATTGTAGTAATTAATAAAAATAAATTATCTGATTGTGTCTGGATGATATTCCCAATTTTGTTATCGATTGGACTGGATTTTTTCCTGTTCTTAGCTAAGAGCATTTTGCAATATTCTGCTTGGATTTTAAAATAAATATTAACTTCTTTATATCACCATACTATTTTTTCATTGATAGTCCACATTTTAAAAATCTTGGCTCGTCCCTTTTGGAATAGTTAGTTTAAATGTAACTGATTTTTTTTTCAGGTCGTTGGAATGTCATATGCCTTGTGCATTAATTTTATGTATTGCAGACATTACCTTGCCTGCTCAGATTAGAAAACGTTATTAAAGCGATTTGTGATGTGAAATGCCAGCTGCAGTTAGTTACGCTTCACACTACTTACAGTCGTAAATAAATTACAATCAATTATTCTACAGTTAATCGAAGACGATGTTGCATGACCCTATTTTTAAGAGCAGCTTTTGCTTTTCGTTTCTTCCGCGACGTTTCAGATTAGAATCTGTAGCATTTCAAAACTTGAACTATATCGTGAACACTATTTTATCCAAGACCTTCTAGTTATAAGAGTGCCACTGGCATTTGCTCCCGATTAATTTATTTCCTATTTCAATACTTCCCTCATAAAATAGTTGAGGATACATAGCATGACTTGTTAGAAGAATGAACAAAGATTTCCACATTGGTATTTCCTTTTCCTTCCCTTCATTTTAAAGTTGGAAAAATATTGAGAGTAGTGTAGATGAACTTTTTATCAATAAAACCATTTCCCTAACAAAGTTTAGATTATTTTGGTGCATACCACGTTATACTGAACACTGTCCTGAATAACCAAATTTAGATTACTTATATCAAATTAATTATTGATTCATAAATGTTCTTATAAACATATGAACCCTCATTGAAAACGATATAAAATGAATACCACTGCCAAAACTAATATGCAATAAACACACGTCAAATATTATAAATACAGTCAACAATAGACTAGGAGACCGAATAGAAAAAACGGACACACTAGAGGACATAATCTACTGATATACGCTGCCTCCATAACAGCCATAACCCAAAATAAGCAAAACATACCAGATCAACCGATGCGGATAGGAAACAAAACCAAACTTAAATGACAAATTAGACTTGAAAACAAAATAAGACAACACATAAAGAGAATGGTCCAGTACTAAAGGAAATAATTCCAAACAAATCATGAAACTCATACAACGCATCACAAACAATAAAGAAACGCCAGTCGAAATCCTAGATGATATATCTAAACAAAAATAAGAAGTTTACGCCACAAGACTAAGTAGATTCAAAGCATAAAAAAAATAAGAATACAGAGCACGTAATTCAATAGCCGTGAAAATCTACCAAAACCTAGATAAAAATGAAGAGATACAAGTTACACCATCAAGTATCGAAGAAATTTATTAAAAACTTCTGGAAAAACATCACAATAGAACTGATATGATCATGCAGTTACGTGAATAACTACAGCACAAGAGAAAGGCAGAAATTTACCACAACAAACAGACTATACATATAATCACAACTATTCAGAAATCACATAACTGGGAAGCGTCCGCAATAGATCATATACATACACATAACTTCTGATACAAACAAAAATCACTTTGTTACATAAACATATACTTGTACAAATAAACAAGATCATATTAGACTCAAGCAAAATACCATTGTTTCTAACTCAATAAAAAACATACATCAAGCCGAAAAACCAAGAAACACAAAACCCGAGCAACTATACATCAATCACCTGTTTACCTACATTATACAAAATAATCACAACTATCTATCATCACATAGCATAACATACTAGCAGAAGAACAGGTTGCCGAAAAATACTTAATGATTCAAAGAACAAGTTATAATAGATAACCTCATCATGAAATAACAGAAAAACAACAGTGAAACACAGTCAAACGCTACATCGACTATAAAAAAGTTTTTGACTCCATACCACACAAATGGTTACTCAAAACTCAGGAAATCTATAAAGTAAATCAACACATGAAAGCCGAGAGCAACACGCAGACGACGAGCATCACTTTGGCGAGTCATCCGGAGGCTTGCAAGGCAGGCCAACCGACAATAAGGTGCCTCCTCATAGAGGGACTTGCTGGGGGCCCGATAAAAGTCTAAACATACGTTCCAGGAGCAGAAAATCCAAGGTCAGACACACGTTTTGCTAAACTAAATCAGCGAATTTTCGGTGGAATCCTTTGAGTGTTTTGTTTTAAAAGTGGCGTTGTTTACATTATATCACCTAGGCAATGCATGATATCTAATCGCAGACGTAATTGTTTAAAATTTAAGCCAACTCTAATCTGTTTTCTGCATGAAAATTGTGTGGTTATGTCACATATTTGAAATTTTTCCCATCATTTTGAAAAATCTGTACAAAACGATTCCATTACTTAAATAGACAGTGTAGAAACGATTGCAATCAATAAAAAGTAAAACTATTATGTAAAAGTCAGTATATTATCAATTAATTTTACACATTTAAATAACACATTGGCAGAATGTAGAGACCCAACCCATGAAACAGAGTTATTAATTAAATTTAAATTGTAAAAATACAACACACGCAAGAGCTGGTCAAATCAAATTAAAATTAATAAATATACAATTAAACAGCCCAGCCGTATTATTCACAGTAGTATATTGTTATGTTTTTAACGTTAGGGCTATTTAAAATTATACGTCAAACATGGGTTCAAACATTTATTTACAACAATGAATTATTACGATTATTACAAATTAATACAAGCACTAACGAACTATCGATACATTTATTTAATATTTACACTGGTTAAACTTCAACTATTTATTTATTTCACCCTTAACACTAACGATTTATTTCTGTTTATGTGGTTATATTTATATGGTTATTTATGTCATTAGTTATATGTACACACAGGCTTTTATTTATGTGGGAGCTCTACACGGCTCTTACGCGTTTTGCTGCCGAATTCGAACTGCCCGCTATTCATGCGGGCATGTATTTATATTTCAGGTAATTCCTTTCTAGACTAATCGCGAGTTCGCTCGACCTTTCTAGGAACCGCATGACGCATCCGCGTTTGTTGCCCTCGAGCGCGTCCCTGAAAGCGTGAGTGATCCGTTGCACCTGGCTGTAAGGACGCTTCCCGAGCATTCGACCGCTGTGACTCATATTTCCGAAGCTGCTTCAAGAAGTTCTGGAACGCTCGCGTATTAATCGCCAAGGCTGCCGACTCATCCATCCCTCGGCCCTCAGGATCGTAACACTGCCCCCGCCTTAGGTCGTTCTGTCCCAGAACGAGTTGCGTCGGGTGCCTGTCACTCGCTCTTGTGGGGGTTTGATGGCGGTATTTACAGGCGGTGCCCTTCTTGTACACGGACTGGTTGAAGAAGTAGCAGTCCGCCGTAGGCCCCATGCTTCGTAACGGGCTGCAACAGCAGACCTCGATCTGGACGCCGGTCGTCCCTTGTACTGCCGATCGGTATGCCCTCAGGGACAGGTGAATGCACTGGTCCCAGTCACGCTGATGCTCGGAAACCACCCTGCACAGATGCTTCCCCATGGTTCCGTTCATTCTTTCCATCTTGCCGTCCGATCGCGTATGGAGGGCAGTGGCCCGGGTCTTGCGTATCCCCAGTAGCTTGCAGACGTTCCGGAACAGTCCAACAAAGGATTTTAGAAGCCAGGGATTCGATACCACAAGCTACTATTGATTCGCTTATTTCAAGTATGTCTAATAGACTAGCTGAATGTGTAAGAAACGCAGGAGGATCAATGCATTATTACAGTTTGGAAATTTTTGCAATAATTGGATCTTGCTGTAATTTTCATCGTTTCTTAGTACGAATAAAATACATCTTTTCTGAAAATTTCATTCAAATTTGCCAACGTTTACTGGGTGTTCATTTACTTATGGCGGCCAGTATATATTGATTTTTGCCAAGAAAATCTGTGAAAAGTCAAGCAAATCGAAATTTCAGTTTAAGTGGGAACGCTAAGTCGATAACTTATTAGTAATGCATATAGGCACGTGTTTTCTTAATTCCGTCTATGTCTGTTCGTCTGTCACTCTGTCCGTCTGTGCGCCTGATGTCTATTTGATTGTATGTCTGTCAGTTTGTCTGTTGGTGCTACAGCTAAAAAATTATTTGTTGGAGTAAGACGACATTCTGCAAGTGGCTTAGATCTCCACTTTACTGGAAACCGAATATACTTTCGGTCAAATATATACAGGCTGAGCACTTTAAACAATGGTGTCTATTTTTTCCTTTAACTCAAGAACTATTAAAGTAATATTTTGCACATAGGTCAGGGTTTTACCTTGGACAAAAATGGGTCGCAGCAGATACAGGCTAAACATAGTAGAAGAGATAGAAATATGTGATCGCCGAGTGCTTTATAATACAGCCGTAAGCAAAGTTAATTGCCAAGTGAGCGCAGGTTAGCGATTACATCGACGCACTAGGAATTAGCAATCGGATCCCGACTGAGAGTGCGCCATGTGGACTGCGAGATCGAATCTCAGCACCTGCAGTGTTATTTTTTAATTCTTAAAAGAAAAGTTCCGTGTAAACTCCTTTACCAATTTCTTTTGCTTTTGTTTCCTTGACTTTCATTAAAAGTTCTTTGTTCTTTTTTTGTTGTAAACTGGGCAATTTGTAATTGTTTTGTTTGTTCTTATAGTTACTTAATCTTGCCGGGTTATATAGCTCAATGATAAGCATTCTGGCTACTGATCTAAGGGTCAAGAGTTCGATCCCCGATCCCGGTGAGGTTTTTAAAAATTTAAAAATGCGGATGAAAACCTTTACAGAATGTCATCATTCCGAAGTGATGTAAAGCCTTGGGTCCCACCCATGTTACTACGATGTGTAGCATTTAAATATCCCTTGCTAAGGTTGAAACTCCTTAGTCTCGGCAAAATTCTAAGTAGGACTAAGGTACCTGGTACTCTGCATACCTAGACATTGTTCATGGGATTGGCAAAAAAGGTCTATAAAGGCCTACTTGCTAGACATGAGTCTGCTCAAAAATACTACTACTACTTAATCTTAATATGTTGGAAATTTTGGCTGTTTTCATTTTTTTTATCGCATTAAGATTTTTAATGTTATTTTCCATGTTATAGGGACCTTATTTAAAAGTTTCATTCACGATTTTTGTTTTTTTAAAGTTAGTTAAATTTTATATCCATTCTTTTTCATTGCTATTTTTTACATTAGATAAAATGTTTGGCTTTTATACTGTTTGCCTCTGTACTTTAGGCTGTTAATTCTTTTTAAAAATCTAGTGGCATTTTTTAAATTATCTAAAATATCTAGCTTTTTCACTTGTAAATATAGTTATTAATTTTGTAGGAATATTATTTGCTAATTTTGACAATTTAAAAATATGTTTTCGAACGTTGCATATACGTCACTGATTAATGTTGAAATAGTTTTCATTATAAATTCGAAATATAAATTATTAACGATTTCTGAATTATTGCATTTTTACTTCCTTTTACAATAGAGGAAGTATTGGATTCACCCCAAAAATTAGAAATTGAGTTTTCAACAGATCTTCACGTTTTAGAGTCACCTGAACCCAAAAAAACATATTTTTTCATTGGTCTGGCTTTGTGTCTGTGTGTGTGTTTGTGTGTCTGTCTGTATGCCTGTGAACAGAATATCACAAAAACGAAAAGAGGTATGTACTATGTAGATGCGACAGCAAGCTTTTGGAAAAAATCTCATAACCGGAAGTAGGTGTTTACTCTTGTGATTTTTCAGTTTTCTTCGAATTTTTCAAAAACGGCTTTAACGATTTTTGTCAAACTCCACATTTTTATTAAATTTTAAATGTGTATTGATGTGAAATAGGTGATTTTCCAGATGAATACTTCTAAAATGGGTTTCTTTTGGTTTTTTTTCTATTTTTTTATTAACTCCTATTTTAAATAGAACACCCGGTATATTATTACATTTTTGTATTCAGCTTAAAATTCTAGAGAAAATTTGTCTCTTCAACTAACACTCTATTTTATACCGTTTTTTGTAGAATTCGTAATTTTTGAAAATTTTTGACAAATGATTAAAAATCTAAAATCAAAGTGTTGGCTAAATATAATGTCACTGTAAAAGGAAGTTGTGTGCGTGTATAATACCAGATTTTTGATTTTCCATTTATTAGAACATTTGGTTTCTGATAGAAGTTTTTGCATCTTCTAAAGCTCAAAATGCAGTTCCCGAAATTTAACTAGCTCCTTTCATATACAGATAGAGAATAAAGTACCCTTATTTTTCAAAATACACAAAAATGTTATTTGGAAAAGTTGTTTAGAATCGAGAGAAAGTATCAAATACTAAGTCAAAGTGACCTACTCCAAAAAATAATGTTTTCTGTTTTCTTTCTTTTTTACCACACTGCATTACATTTCAGATTAACTTATTATCGGATACGGTAAGGATATACTGTCAAACATCAGTGTCGCTTACTTATCAACAAAAAAATTAATCGAAATTAGTGCTAATAAATCAATGTTTTGTACAAAATAAAAAATACAGATATCTTCCAAAAAATTTAAAAACAAAAGATCCAGACATCAACAAGAATTCACACCAATTTTAATTTGTAATTGAAATGTTATACTTAACAAATATTAAGAATAAAGTTGTTGAAGCTTCCTTCTTTATTATTATTTTGCATGTTTATGATAGTCGGATCATTTGTTATTAATTTTTCAAGATACTTGTGTTTTTCACGTTTGACACAAAATTTCTTACATCGTAACACTAATTTCGATTCATGTAAGTTTATGGTTATTAGGTGAGCGAAACTTAAGGTTAATGTACATCCTTGTGGTATCTGATAATAAATTAACTTTAAAGTATCTTATTTTCCTTAATACACAGGGTTATCTTTCAAAATACACAAGAATGTTATTTGAAAAATTTGCTTAGAATTAAAGCCAAGTGTCAAATATGGAGTCACAGTTGCTTACTCCGCCAAACAATTTTCTCTGGTTTTTCTTATTTTGTTCCTACCACCCTCTGTATTAAGGAAAATGAGATACCTTAAAGTTAATTTAGTATCAGATACCGTAAGGATGTACTATTAAAGTTTCGCTCACCTAGCAACCAGACACTTACGTGAATCGAAATCAGTGTTAGCAAATTAATTGTTTTGTGTCCAACGTAAGCACCACTGATGTTTGACAGTGTATCCTTAGCGTATTCGATAATAAGTTAATCTAAAGTATAATTTACAGGATGGTAAAAAAAGGAAAAACAAAGAAATTTATTTTTTGGAGTAGGTAGCTGTAACTTCGTATTTTACACCCGCTCTCAATTCGACTCAACTTTTCCAAATAACTTTTTTGTGTATTTTGAAAAATAAGAGTATTTTATTCTTAAGCCATTTTCCTATTTACGAACCTCCCCGGTATACGAAAGGAGATATTTAAATTTTGGCAAGTTTATTTTGAGTTTTAGATAATGCAATGACTTATAATACAATTTTCTAATAAATGGAAAGTTGCCCCTCATTATTACCCATTATTCTGATCACACTCTATATTTGAAGTTATTTTATAAACATTTTGGGATTTGATATTGTTTTTTACACATTATGAGAAAATGTATTCGTTCTCTCGCTGTTACAAAAGCAGAGTTGTTATTATTAAATTTTTGAAACAGTCTTCTGTAGATCTTTCGTACAGGTTCTTGGCGTTAACCAAGATGAATTTACTTAACACCTAATCACAAAATAGAAACTTGTGGCACAATTACTTGCACATTTTTTCCTCAACCAAAAACATGTAGTTTCATAGGCGTCAAAAACAAAAATTTGATTCTAACAATCTGCATGCAGATTATATGTCTACTTGGCATAACGCTGAGAACATTTCGGTCAAATATTGCGATGAATAGCTCTGTTTGTTTCTAATTAGCTATATTATTTAATTAATTTAATTGTTATTTAAGTTAGAGCAAAATCCAAAATGCACAATCCTCTGTTTAATGTTATTATTGTGTTTGAACTTTGCCTGTCCTTTTATTAGGCTGGTTAAAATGTGACCTGTACTAATTTACTGCACAAAATAAATGGTTGTTGCTCTTTTCAATATTTTATTTAGCTGCAATTAATTTGGAAAAACGCTAGCTTAGTAGAACAATAACTCTTTAATCCCAGGGGACCCAGGGTGAGTTCCTATTAAGTTATAATTTAGAATTTGTCTGATGCGGTACTGTACACCTGAATTAGTTCAAATAGCGATAGTTAAATGTTTACCAATCTGTCAAAAATCCCACAAAATGGTTTATGTAGTGCAGTCAGCGGTGTTTAAGTTAAAATGAGCGAAATTATGAACATTCGTAAGGTATTTATTCAAATCTTCGCGCTTTGGCGGCAAATAACATCTTTTGTTTCAGGCAAGTAATTATTTCGTGATGTCAGATGGACGCTGTCTTATTAAATTTTGCAATTCTTTCAATCGGACGCTTCGATACCTTCGCATAACCTCAAAATTTGAGACGCCTTACTTATTCTTTGAACTGCGCCTTCGGTGGAGCCCTAAACACGCTTGTATCCTCTTCCGTACGGCTTAATCTTGTATGCCCCTCAAATTCCGCACGCGAACTCTGTTATTTTAGGCAAATTTCCTACCTTTACTGATCGGTGGTGGCGGTCGCAATGCTCGGAGATGACCCCCGTTGGTATCTGCCTCTGGAACGGCTTTCTCTGGTGTTGATGATGGCGGTTGCACTCCTGCAGACCTGCCCGATGTGTAGCAGTGAAGACCCCTGGCTCTGGACCCTTATCTTGGCCGGAATTGAATATCGGAATCCCGAACTGAACTCCTGTCGAAGTGGTCGGAGATGCTCTCGGAGAAAATTTTATTTTTATATTGCGGAAACCTCCAAAAGCATTCCCACATGAACTTTGACACGTGCACAACACAATAATATATTTTTCAGGTTTGAAAATGCTCATTTATTATAGAAAAACTTTAATTGAAGCGAAGCACAAATTTCACAATGTCAAGCTTAATAATTATTCTTTTGTTTTCCTTGTTTTCCGTTATTTAAAACAAAAACAAATCTCGTTGCTATATTTACAATGCTAACGGAAATAAGTTTGGATAAATTTTAGTACACAATAGGAATGAGTACTTAATTTTACATTTTCAAATTTCTTACAAACAAAAATATTATCTTTTTCTTAATCAAAATTGTTTCTATGCGCCACACACATACACGTTTTATTAATTGCTCTGCTTTTCACAAACGTTAAATGCACTGATTATTTATAGAGTTCATCACTTCTTATTTGTTTCTTCCATGTCCTGCTGCTTGCTTTTCAAATTCCTTTTTCATGTCCTGCTGCCTGCTTTTCAAAATTGCTCTTTCGCATTGTATTATTTTATTCCAGCTTTCTTTACCTTTTACGATTCCTCACCAATTTCACTAACTAGCTTAATTGAAATCTACGCTTCTTTGACATGCACATAGCAACCCCTTTTGTGTCTATTACTTTCTTTCGGTTCGGCAATTCATTCTGCACAAACCTATTGTTTAGTTTTGAAAGTCAACTTCGACCCCTGTGAAAAACAAGCTTTGCCCCTTGTGTTCCTTTTACTCAATTACCTTACTATTACTGACATCTCTTTACCAATGCATTCATTGTTTGAATATTAAGCTTATCATTGCAGCCACATAAAACACCCCAACTCTGTGCTTACTGAATTATTCATCATGTTGCACTGCTAGCAGAGTCGAGTCGTGGGCCTAATACCATTACATTATATACTGGGTGAACACTCTAAAAAATAAATGTCATCCTATTTTTGTTTTCACTCAAAAACTATTAGTTAAATAAAATTTATATTTTGCACCTAGCTCAGGTTTTTATCCTTGACGGAAAAGGCATATTTTTGACCCAGCATATACATACAGACAGGGCCTTAAAATAAAATTATTTTTTCCTTTGATATTTTCAAAAGTTTTTGTTTCAAAACTTCCACTTGCGAGGGAAGTGCTGTGTAAAGCCCTTTACAGATGAGATCGTTTGTGTAGACGACTGTACATAGATAAGAAAAATTTTTCTCAAATTCCGTCCCTAACATTTTCAATTTCTTCCTACAAATATGTACGGCGTTTTGGTACCGATTTTGCTATACAGACCCATACCCCCACACGTCCTGAACTGGGTTCAAATCGAAGGACTTTCCTCAATTTTCCAACAAATACGCATTTCACGAAAACGTTCACGTCCTTGTGAAAGTGCAACGCATTTTTGACAAAAATTAGAAACCCGAACGTTTCCATTGTTTTTCATACCTACAGATAATCATCACCCATACCAGTATCTTCTATTGTGTAAGACAAAGCAAATATTAATCGTGAGTGTTAATTTTCTTACATTATAGAAATGTTTCTCATCATGCTGTCAATTTTCGAAGTATCCTCTTTAATCTAAATATAATTTTGTGTAATTACCCCTGTGATATTACAAACAACACAATTTTGAATTGTGTTATGAATACCTGCAAACATTCTGAAAATTTCATTAGGACCAACATATTTGTTTGTTACTTCCTGGCCCTGCTCAATAATTTGGGGCTATGATTCATGAATGACTCATAAAACACACCCCTAGCGACCGTTCGTTCAGCAACGGAGTAGGTGAACATATTTTCAGCTGAGCAGGTTCCCAGGAAAACAAATACGACCAACCCCAAAGGAGGACGTCGCCGTCTGGCACATCGTATCGATTTGCCTCATTTTTGACAGATTGCCATCGAATCGCTCGTTTCAATCTGTGTATTACCGAATAACAATATATTAATGCCTCAAGGCAAATACAATTTTCCAGTTTGGTCGATAGGGTGAAGGCCTTCCCCGAATTAGGCGATCGCACTTTCAATCAAGAAATAATTCAGAAAATGGTGTAAAAAAATGAAGAGGCACGTGGAGTTCGAGGAAGAATTAATAGGCATTGGCTTCTTGTTAATGCTGTTGAATTATGAAACAGGGTTGGCATTGGGTTGTTCTGTGGTTTATTCATACATTTTTAAAACGAGGGTTAAAAATTTACATCACTTTACAGCAGTTGTTGCAGTGTAACTAAGCCAAATAATTAGATTAGATGAGACCATTGAAGATATTGAAGTATCGATTAAATGTAAATAGGTTTTCTGTTAGCTTTTAAGAGTTCCATGAAAATTGTTTAATTGCAAGCATAGCGGAAACGCAAATAATGATTTTTGTTAATTACAAGAGCATAAATCATTAAAACGGGAAATTGGAGCAGAATGCTTCGGGCACACGTCAACGTCATATGATAATTGTAAAATAACCGTAACAGCTGTTGTATGTTCGTACACTGTTCCCTAGCATAGTGACTTAGAGAAGTGTGAGTGTAAAAGGCACGACGAGAGGTTAATTAAATTTGCGGCCACTCTACCGTCTACAGCAATGTGAGTCATCCTGACGTCATCTGGGAGGTTCCTCGCCGTATTAAATTGGCCGCAGAATTGTCAATAGAGCTATCTGTTGTACAAACGATTTCCTACTACGATTAGACTTGCTCGGTGTGGGCACACGACTAGTTACCGTTATGTAACTAGGCGAGATCGCTGCATGCAAATAAAATGTGGGTATGATCAATAGATCGAAAAATCATCTTGTGCTTTCATGGACATGATAGACTTATTTATAGAGGTTGCTGTAAATGGCAACTCGTTAATCAAACAGAATTTAAATTAAAAAGTTCGCTTTCGAGGTTTATTTACATGCAGCTATAAGCGATTCCAATTGATTAACATTTGAGTGATTCATCTCGTCTTCGGCTGTACATTTTGCTTTTTATGAGTCGATATTCATATACTTCGTACTGTCTTCATAATGTACAAAACATTGTTACGTTTGTACCTATATATAGACCGTACGCAAATATTAGTAGGCAGAACTTGTTTCCTTTGTGCACAGGCTACAATTTGGTATAATTATATTACTTAAAATTAGTGTATCACTGTTTATTTTGCAAGCCAATCATAGGTGTAGTTATTTAAACATTGTTATACTTTCATGATTGAAAAAATTCAAATGATGCATATAAACATTTTAATATTTATTAAAAGTTACATTCATAAAACATAAACACAACGAAACTATAAGCAAAAAAGAGGAAATCACAACAAATAATTATTTATTTGTAAACGTCATAAAAGTGATAACTTTTTGTGCCTTTATTGTCAAGGTAAAAGTGTTACTTTACCTGCATAATAATATAAAATAACAAAATCAAACATTTGAATAATATAATTTAATTATTATTTGTTATTTTCATTCGTAGTAACCAATGTATTACGATTTTACCTCAATCTCGATTTTGCACATTCTTAATTTAGTAAGAATGCGCAATTGTTTTCTGACTGTTCCAAAAAATGCAATAATAGGAAAAAAACAAAAGAAACCCATTTTAGAGGTATTCAACTGGAAAATCACATATTCCATCAATACACATTAAAAATGTAAAGTTTGAAAAAAATCGTTAGAGCCATTTTTGAAAAAATCGAAAAAAACTGAAAAATCACAAGAGTAAACACCATACTTTCGGTTATGCGATTTTCATAAAAAGCTTGCTGTAGCATCTACATAGTACACACAACTTATATATGAAGTTTCAACGCCATACCTCTTTTCGTTTTTGAGATATTCAGATGAAAAAAAACTCGTTTTTTGGGTTCAGGGGACTCGAAAACGTGAAGATCTGTTGAAAACTCAATTTCTAATTTTTGGGGTGAATCCAATACTTCCTTTATAGTAAAAGGAAGTAAATTTCAACTGTTCAGCACAATTGCCCAAAAAAGTATTTCAAAATTAACATGCGTATGTTTAGTAACTAAAAGAAAAAGTTACTATTGACAGGCGAACTAGATTAGTATTGACAAACAAACAAAAAAAGATAAAAATCAGCTCCTGGTAGTCAGAAAAGCTCTCATTTAGCAGAATACAATTCCTAAAACCTCAAAAGTCAGGATAATCAAATTTTTGGGAAACTGGAAAAACTTTCTAGCACGATTAATAACAACCTGGGTTTGCATTTAAGGTATTGTATGAATACTCACTTCGAATGGGTTGAAATGGTAAAAAAAAATAGGAAAAAAGTACTGTTTCGTTTATGAGACAAAAATATATTCAAGAATTGACTTAGGCTCTGCTTGAGTATGTCGCTATTTATTAACTACAGAAAATCTATTTATTAACTACAGAAAATTCACAAAAGAGATGATTCTTCCATTACAATGAGTAATTATTAATCAAAAGTCTCTTACTCACAATCGCTGGCAGTATTGTCAGGAATAGACCACTCCTTTTATAGGAATCTTCCACAAATGGTAAGCACTTACGAATACCTTCTATTTTTTCTTTTTCATTGGTATCTTTCCTGAGGGTAAGCATGTTCTAATGCCAAATTGACAAGTTTTTTTCAAGTTATCTTAAATCAACCATATGCATTATAAACCCTCGAATAAATTCTGATGCTGTAACACGACCTGGCTTTCTTGAGTTATACTGAAAATTTACCGAGCTCTGTAGACTAGGGGTTACCATGTCTGCTTAGCATTCAGGAGGTCGCGGGTTCGATTCCCCTGGCCGTCTGCTCTGATTCAGGTTTTTAGGTGGTTTTCCTGAGTCAGTAGAGTACCTTTTCGGAGGCGAATGCCGGGGCAGTATTTCTCCACCTTTCCTGACCTCTCTTCCATTCTCCACCCCTCCTTTCTCTTACCCATCCTATAATTCCTGTTCTTGGCTGAAGAGGGACGCAAGGTCCCTATAGCAGCCCGCCCCCAGTTAGGGGAATTGAAATGACCCTGAACCTTTACCCTTTACTGAAAATGATAGAAGTTACTTACATTGACGTTAACTTTTTGTTGACGCGGGATACTCCTTCGTGAAATTTCTCTTGTAATGTGTGGGTCACCAGGTTTTAAAATATTTAATATTTTCGCTTTGCACTTTCTTTACGGTAAACATTTTTTCTTACCCGAACTGGTTAATATTTATTCTGTAACTTGATGAACGCTGAATATTCTATTTTGTTTCTTCAGTTTCTATTTACCATAGCATACCATGGCAGGAAAGATAACAATGTCCCCGCATAGGACAATGGTCAGGGCCGTATTAGTAATGAAACATAAGAAGCGATCAATCTAGCCGAAATTTTGGGTTACGAGGGTAGTTCAAAACTCCCAATGTACGGTGAGAATGGATTACCACCGTTGTGGATTACCACCAGTGTTGCCAACTCTAGGATACAAAAATCCATAAACGATTGCTCAGTATTCGATTCATAAAATGCACAATACTTCGATACCTTTTATTTTCCACTTTTAATACGTAACTAAATTGAAAAATTTTAAATGCAGTCCATGACGCCCTACGGTGGAAACAGCAGGCGTAGTGATTACGCCCGAGCTGCACTGCTTTATACAGGGTGGCCAAACACTTATTATGGGGGGCTTAAAATGAAACTAGGCCAAATGGATTTTTATAATTCAGGAAGATGTCCTCTAGAACATAAAACGATGATCTTCATCCTTATTATTAATACAAAACAACTGACATCGCTATCTACGATTTTTTTAAATTCCACTCTATCTAGTTGATGTCAAGCAATAAAAAATGTGTTCTCTTTACTAAATATCAAGAATAGTTTCGCATTATCTATTGCCCTTTATATTATTGAGGCAAAGAGTTAATTTTAAAAATTCATAATATCGTTTACGTATTCGCGAAAAAATTTAAAAAAATTGTTATGTAAGGGCCAAAGGAAATTGACTACCTGTAAGTATAATTTAGATGACGTTTTCAGTTGTTTTGTATTAATAATAAGTCCCTACTTCTAGTGGCAACTTCCCTTAATCCGCTGCTGATAATGGTGTATAATTTTCGAGAAAAGCTCATGTAGTCCTTTAAAAAAGAACAGACTTCATCTGGACTCTTTTTCGCAACACCTTCATGACAAACATACATTGTTCCTTTCTTTCTTTAACGTTATGTTTGCAGAATACATTCATGGTCAGCTGATTGTAATAAAATACTTCCCCAATGGGATTTATTGGCAGGTGAATATTTTGCACATAATCAGTACATAAGGACATACAATTATTGTCTTTTTTTTGTTTTCAGCATAATTTTTAAGTGCAGAGTAAAACTTTCTCAGCTCTCCGTTTGTGTACTATTAAATCGCTTTCAGCCACGTTTCGCATATGTTGACTGAGTTGGGAATATTTGATTTTAACATTCACAGGCAGAATATGAATCAATTTCTGGTCTTACAAATGATAACTTAAAATTCACATTGAAAAAATTGTAGTAATACCGGTAACTGCCTTGTACAGAATGATGCCTTTTTTAACATGATTATTAACGGCGCTTCGCCAATTGAATTTTATCTATTTATTTAGGAAATACTCACGCCGAACATCCCGCGTGGATGTAAACTAGCCTGAATATATTTTGACGATTTTCTGTCAGAATATTTTGCTCGGAAGAAATTTTCAGCCCCAAAATCCCTCGTGTTACACATCGGGAATTCTTGTTGAACGGCAAATTTACTTGACAAATTTCTTAGCAAAACGTTCTGACAGAGAAAGTCAAAATTTCATCGGTTATTTTAATGCACTTGGGATATTACTGTTGATTATATACTAAGTATGAAAAAACGTTACACCCATTTAAAATGCAGGAATTGCTATGATTTTTTAATATATTGTTATGGTCTTGGTACAGGGGTTTAAAAATCAGATTAATAAGATTAAAAAAATACAGTATAAAAAATTACAAAGATGAATTTAAGTATGAAATGGATGTCAAAATTATTAAAATATATTTGGTAAAGAAAGGAAATATAATTTAAAATTCAATTGAATGATATACCATTTAACATAGTGGGAATTCGACAAATATAATAAAGCTTCTATAGTGTGTTGGACTGTGAAATATATGCTAAACTAGATCACTAAGGATATATTTATTTATCAGTATGTAAAAAGAATTTAATACAATAAGATATAATACAGTTTGTAAGCGGTTGAAATTTTAAAAATAAACCCTTTATAAAAGTTTTACAAAGCTGTTTGGAATATAAAAGGGGTTAAAAATTAAACTAAAATTGGCTTGGTGTAAATAAAAAGTAAACTCCAAAAGATTAAAAGATGTAAAGAAGAAGAGGATTAAAATAAATGGATGTGGGGAGGAAGCCTAAGTAATACAGTTATAATCTACAAAAGCAAATTTCTGGAAGAGAATGCTGAACTGAATTTATTATCAAATTACATTTCATCTTATGAATTGGAAAACAAGGAAAGTTTTTACTGGAAGTGGTTTACATCGAGATCATTAGCAGAGTGAGCGTTTTATAGGGCGGGTAGGAGGTTTTTCATCTAAAGGAGTTTTAATTCGACAAGTGACATCTTATAATTTGCATCTAGTCGAGGTTCGTGATACCAGGTCGCGGAGGCTTGAGGATTTTGGTAGGACGTCGTGGATGGTGTTTGCCGCTAAAGAGGGTTGTTAGGTGCCTTGTCGTGTTTTGGCCTTGAAGTCTTTGAGGATCCAGGTGTGTTTTTGGCGGAGTTCGTGAAGGCATTGGTTTGGAAGTTGGGAGATCTTGGTGAGGTTGCTGGATGCGTTGGGCTTGGTAGAGAAGAGTGTCGAGTCCAATAACAGGTGACAGCATACAGGCCTTGGCATACAGGTACTTAAATAAATCTGAAAGAAAATATAGGAAGAGTGAAGTGAGGTAATTATAATAGTTAAATAACAAAAATGTAACGAGAAAGTATTTGTAATGAATTTTGCACTAAAATAATTTTAAGTGTCAGGTGACAGACGTGCGAGTAGTGATAAAATAAGAAAATCAAATTTCATAACAGAATCAGTCTAGATTATAAAGAATCCGACCTGTGTTTCAGTCAAGTGTTTTTCTACTGGAGCTAGTAGTTTAATAATGTTGATAATCCATAATTATAAAAGGCCAAATGAGTTAATTAAAATTCCAATTTAAAAAGAATTGATTGAGAATAAAATAAAGTAAAGTTTAAGTCAATTATAATATAACATAGGCGTTACAGCGTAGAGTCATCACAACAATATTGTTTAGGAAGTGTAACAACATAATTGATTAAGTTTTGGTTAAATAACACGCAAATAAGAGTTGTAAATTTTAATAACCTGTTGTACCACCCCTGCATCTCACATTCATTTACCCTTTTAGGCATGCTGCGAGTAAGATCATCAACTGAGTATTGTGATAAGTCCTTTCAGACAGCTTGTAGATGATGTAGAGCTACAACCGTTCCTTATAATTCTGGTAAAGTACAAGAGAATGTTGATGTTTATAACTCTTATTTGTGCGTTCTTTAATCAAAACTTAATTCTAAACAATAGATGTTATTATGATACAGCTCAGTGTTAATTACACTACGTTAGGCGACCATATAATTATACACTGGCTTTTTGTTTCTGTAGCATAAATATTCAATTCAATTGCCCTGCTCTGCTAGCTATAAGTATTTATTTCTTGTTTTAAAATTTAATTTCAAATAATTTCTCTTTTAAAATTAATTAGAACATGAAAACTCAATCATCAGGGTTAGGTTCTTTCTATCTAGTTGTCTTATTTTTGTTTGTCATATTTAGAATAAATTTCATCTGTCATATAACCTTAAATGTCACTTATCTTGACTGAAATCAAAATAATTCTATTACTTGTTATCAAATACGACCAACGTACATTATTTTCAATATGATTATGATATCTGACTTTATCTATCCTTTATAGTAAGTAATAACTTTTATTCGCAATCAAATTGTAATGTGTCAATTTCATGACATGACAACAGCTGGGAACTAGATGATTACTTGAAACTAGCCGGGAAATTATTACATACCCCGAAAAATATTACATACCTGAAGAGTGGGGTGTTTCCATGGTAACAAAACATTGAGTGGGTTGTTTTCATGGTAACAAAAATATTTGCTACATCAAGATGTCTATTATTCAGAATTCAATTGTAGTTATTTTTAAAATTAGATGATTGCAAATAAAATAGTATACATACCACGGTGGAAAGTTTCATCCCTGTCTCGAGATAAAGTTAACCTCGACGCTACGCGTCTCGGTAAACTACCTAATCTCTCGACAGTAATGAAACACTTCCCACCTCGGTATGTAATATACTATTTCATTTAATTATTGTAAGTAATTAATATTGTTCATCTATTTCAGTTTTATTCTAAACTAAACTATTAACCAACCTTATTGACTCTACTAATTGCACATCCAGCATCGAAGATCCCCTTTGTACAACTATTCACCACACGAAAATGTCCTACTGCAACCAAATGTCAATAGCTATTAACATATCTAGGAATGTTATGAGTATCATAACTGCCGCAGATGTTTTGAAATCCGAGCTCGTAGAGCGAGGATTTTAAAACTTCTAAGGCAGTTATGATTCATAACATCCGTGATTTGTTCAATAGTTTATCGGTTGCTATATGGTTATGGTTGCCATGTAGGGTAATATTCTTTAACCCTACAGATAAGTTATGACCTAGTTACCTGCCTACTTTTGTATATGTAAACAAAGGCTTAATATCCTGAAACCGATAAACAAATTTACATCCGTCAGATCTTCCAGAAAATATCCAATTAGTTGAAGACTCCAACCTCCTATTCTGCTAGTAAACTATTTTTTATGTTCTCCAACTAATGTTACTTCCTTTCAGGTTCCAATGTCATGACGATTCTACCTCTGCATGAAAATGACACCTCCAAACACCACCAATCACCCCGAACGTTTTCCAAGAAGATTCCTCAGTCCTTCCTCAGGCTCCTACACTTGCAGTACCATACCAGTCCAATCCTTTTCACTCCTTTCCATAAATTGTATCAGTTCCAATAAAGCAGCTCAATCCAAATCTTAATTAAATATTGTAGTTTTCTGGTTATTTCTTTATAATTAACTGTTATGCACAATCTCTTCACTGATCATGTATTTCTATCACTTCAAAATAACATTTTCATATTTTTCCACCACGTAGATTTGTTAACAGCCTTTTTATTTGCATACCACCAAAATTATTCATACAAATAAGGCATAATTTCAAATTTTATTGTCTCAAAAAGGTTTTTTCAAAATTGTGTGTACAGTTTTTATAAGTTTGTTATTCTTAATAATTTAAAACAACTCGCTTAACTACCATATTTCATTATTGATGCTTACTATATTTAATATACATTTGAAACCTACATACTTTGTTATAAATTTAATATTTTAATTTGGTCTGTCGTATCTGATATCAGTATTAAATAATTTCTATCTTTCCAACATTTTTACTTTATACATTAAAATATATGAAATTTATTCTTTCCAATCTCATTTCTTAAAATATAATCTCTATTTAAAATTTAATTCAAATAATCTTTTCTATTCTAAACTTTTATAAAGACTGACTTCAATGCTTTACCAAATTCTCTTATCATATTTTATTATCAAACCATATCCTCTCATATGATATCATAACATAATTTCCTCAATTTAAAAAGAAATTTAAAATAAATACTTTTATTTCTAAATTTGCCTTTTTAAAATTTTAAAATAATTCTATTCAGAACATTCAATAATAACTTCTAACATTACAATTGCAATAAGTTTATAATAGTAACGAATTATTTTTAGTTTCCATAGAAACAAATTTTTAATTATTGAACAAACAACAACCTTTAGAATTAAAATATTTACATGCCTCTATTTACAAATTTCAAATATTTAAATTCTGCTATATTTAATATGAATCATCACATTCTTTTACCATGCTAAAGTTCTTCTAAAATTATTATTAATTATTCAAATATTCCAATCTTTAATATTATTTTACTTCTTTAAGGATTAGATACGTTTTACTATTAAATTCTTAAGATTCGTTTATAAAATTCTTTGAATGTTATCCTCTACTTAACCTGCTTCCTTATTAATCATTTTTAACACCTCTTGTTATTCATTCTTAATATCATACTTTCAAAATGTAAATTCTTCTTCTTTAATTATCCTTTTCATTCAACAATTACCTACTTTGGGTACAATTATATATCAAATTCATTATTATTATTTCATAATTATTTATTATACCTTCAATCCACTTTTAAATCGTCTCTGGCTCTTTTTAGCTCAGCAACAATTATTTTTCTTGGCAGCCCACTTTAGGTACTGAAACCAAGTTTTAATAACACCTTATTGTTGAATTATTATTCATTTCTCATTACAATATTCACATTTAAAAATAATCAATATAAAATTCTAACATCTCGTTTATATTTTCTGTCACTTTTAACACTTAACATTCTGCTTGTAATATGCATTTTCCTTTTTGATTTAGTGATAACAAATCTTTTCATTTATTTTCATTCCGTTTGCCTGTAAAACGTATAAATATTTCCTAATCTTCCATCCTTCATTATTAAAATTATTGTACTGTTATTAATTAAGCAAAATATTTCTAATTATTTTAATTTGACTTTTATAAATTGTTAAGTATGTGATGTTTCCTATAAATTTAACTTTTTATGTAACTGTATTTTGAACAATAAACATTAATAATAACTATTTAACATATTTACATGTCCGAGTTTATTTTCATTATCTTAATATTCTTTTGATATAATCTTCAGTAGTCTTTTTACCATCTTTGTCTTCTTTAGCTGCTTGTTTTAATTTTCTTAATTCATCTTCTAACCTTGGTACTTCATTTTGTCTCAGCTTTTCTTTTAACTTCTTTGCTTCCTCCTTTAGTCGTCGTTTAACTGTTTCCTTCTTTGTTTTCTTCTTATTTTTATTGACATTAACTATATAACCTCCTGTAATTCTTCTTATTTTATAAAATCTATTACATCTTCTTAAATATTTGTTATTTTTGTTCCTCATAATATTGCTCAATATACCTCTTGTTACCACGTTTAATTCTTCATATTTGTCTTCTCCATTATACTTCTTTATCTGTATTGTCATGTATCGTCTATTGCATTTCGTTATTGTATCACATCCTCGAGAATTTCTAATTTTATCAAGTCCATTACTTATTCTCCAAGTATCTTCGTCAAATCCATTTTTATAATGTGCAGTAATTTAGCATCCAGAATACACCAATATTTATCTTTTCTTCTGTTAATGTACAATTCAACAATTTCCTGGTCATTGCTGTTTTCTTCATTCTGTTTTTCTTCCTCGTTCTTTTTCACAGAGTCATTTTCCATATCTTCACAAGTCTCTAACATTTGATTTATTTCATTAGTTCCAAATAATAATTCTTGTTTTTTATCCAAAATTCTGTTTTCATAAGTGTTGTATCGAAATCTAACTTCTAATTTTTCTTCCTGCCTTTCTTGTCGTATTTCATTCTTAACTTCATCTTTATACTTTTCTAATGTTGAACAAATATTATTAATTTGCATTTGCAATTCTTGTTTATTTTCGATCTGAATCTTATAAAATTCATCCTTCAACTCCTTCACAGCTTCTTCCATTTTTTCTGCATGCTTCTTACTTTCCTCAGCTTTTTCCTCAATTAACTTTTGTGATCTTCTTTCTCTTTCCTCCGCATCCTTCTTACTTACTTCAGCATTTTTCTCAATTGACTGTTGTAAATCTTTCTTCAACTCTGCTGCATCCTGCTGTATCGACTGTAGTAATTCTCTTTTAGTTTCCTCAGCTTCTTTCTTTGACTTGTTTTCCCTTTCCTCAGCTTCTTTCGCAGTTCGTGTAATGAGTGCCATTATCTTTTCAATATCTGTAGTTGATATTCCTGTTGGTTCTTGCAATTGTAATCTTACCTGGTCTCCTTGTACCCTTTCTTCTTGCTGTACCTCTTCACCTTCTACTCCGGCACCACTCGCTACTACTTCCATCTCTTCTTGTCCTTCACCTTTTTCCTCTTCAATCTTCTTACCTTTTCGTGTAATTCTTTTATCAGCCATTTTATTATTTACTTTACAAAATATGATTACCCTTGTTAAATCCTTTTATCAAATTATAAATCTTTGTATTTGTTCAACAATTAACCTTTTATAATAATTAATAATAATTAGATTCAATGACTTTAATTATTGATTGTTCTGTCCTGTTGTATTTTTATTTATTTCAAAAGAAATCTTATCTGACACAGTTTAAATTCTGTTTATTCTTTTTTAATTGCCAATGCACCCAAATTACCTAAATATACTCTTGTAAACTAACCAACAGTCACAATAAGCCCCATTTTTGAACTTTCAATTACCCCACATTTTTGGCTCGTCATATATTTATTGTAATCAAACATGGTTTATTCTATTTCTACTTTTTCTCAAGCCCCACGTTGTTGCGTCATATAATTTTATTATGATACAGCTCAGTGTTAATTACACTACGTTAGGCGACCATATAATTATACACTGGCTTTTTGTTTCTGTAGCATAAATATTCAATTCAATTGCCCTGCTCTGCTAGCTATAAGTATTTATTTCTTTATTTAAAATTTAATTCAAATAATCTTTTCTATTCTAAACTTTTATAAAGACTGACTTCAATGCTTTACCAAATTCTCTTATCATATTTTATTATCAAACCATATCCTCTCATATGATATCATAACAATGTATTAAAAAATCAAGGTAATTCCTGCATTTTAAATGGGTGTAACTTTTTTAAGACTTATATATTGATCATATATTGTCGCTTACACGACCAAGGCCTTAAGTCCCTTTTCAGACTAACACGTGTGCAAAAGGTGAGGCAGAAAAGGGCAGAGGAAAAATATACAGTTGCTGTTATTTATTTATCTCATTGTTTTAACTATAAATTAATCATATTTTCTTGTTATCTAACTAAGTATCTAAAAATCTATATATAAAAAACGATCTTGAATTTAGACATCTTCAGGAAAATCATTTTTAAAATAAAAAATAAAAATCAATAAACCATACAGCTTTGATACATTATTTACTATATTTTTATCAGTACACAGTAAGCAACACAAATTATCAAAATTTTTCAAGTTTCCAGAAACAGATTGCAGTGTACGTTTAGGCCGCGAATAATTTTTTATGGCAAGGAGACCTTCACTATGTGCATACAACGGTGCAATTATGCAACCTTCGGCCATTCATTCGCCAGTTCGTTCATAAAAACATGGTGCAACAAATTACCCACGCTTTAAAAGTATAAAGTGGAAGCCGACGATTTACATTTTGCCTTGAAATTTCAAATGTACGAATTTAGCGCAGCTTACGATTGTCCCATTAAATGCTATGATTATAAGACTAGGTATTGTATGTTATTTTTACGTACGTACTAACTGGTTACTTGACAATACTACCCGCTAAAGCATGCAATAAGAAAAGGTTAGATACGAATTTGAGCAACTTTGAATGAACTTTAATTAATGAAGGCGAACACATTAGACTCGGCGTGGCTATTGATTGTAGTGATTCATTCACAAATTTAAATCGAGGTTTCAAGGTAGCTCTTTGACGTTTTCATCTCGTCGGATTAGCATTTTGAATACTCCGAATGCATATCTGCCTTGAGTGTAAGGGACAGTTAGTTCTATAGCGTTGCTTTATGAACTACTGGTTTGTACTATGTTCGTTTACGTTGATTCAGGATGTAGGTCACAAATACTAATAGTTTATTTTTAGAATACGTACCTGAATAAAATTTAGAAGCGAAAAATATTTGTAATTTTACACATAAATGTCTTAAGGACTGTAAAATTGTGTATGGTTAGATATATCGCAATATCTCCTCAAGAGAAAGTTTAGATGGTTTAAATTACTTATTTATTTTATTCTCAATTTATTTACAACAGAACGGCGGTCCGGCACATTATTCTGGTATTGCTGTTAACTGGACAAATCATTAATTTGGTGATAACTGCTGATTTAAAAATTTCATAATGCATAAATGTGGGCACATTTAGAATCCATTCCTTACGAGAAAGACTTAAGAGACGCCATAGCTTCATTAAGCCGAAAGAAATCCGCAGCATAACAACTGCACCTTAAAATTAAATTACCTCTAGAAAGAGGTGGGGGGGGGAGGGGGTACATCGAACAGTTAGCAATTATTGTTAGGTTAGTTTGATAAGAAGTTTCTTGACACTAAGATCACCCTGCATTACTTTTGAAGTGTTAGCAATAACATTGTTTGCTGCAAATCAAGCAACAATTTTTATTATTTTGATATTCTGATATAAAATCACAAATAATGTTTCCCTTTTGTAACTGTTAACACGTCCGGCACGTCAATTTATAAACTTGAAAGATAGCAAAATTCATATTTTCGGTTTTTAAACTTGGAATCTTGTCTTTTACCGCTGGCGAATATCGCATTCCTTGTTCTTGCGGCTCGAGTTACATTGGACAGACTGGTCGTTCCGTTGATCTAAGACTCCAAGAACACAAAGGCGATTGTAAACACAAACGCATCACAAAATCAGCCGTAGCTGAGCATACATTTACAAATGGACACACTCTAGAATTTGAGCATGCCAGAGTACTTGCCAGAATACCTCATTACTTCCCGCGAGTTATACGTGAAGCCATAGAAATAGAAAAACAACCAAATAATATCAACAGGGAAGATGGCTTTAAGCTTAGTAAAACGTGGACCCCTGTGATACACGATCTAAAGCATTACAACCACTGTGCGTCATACGG
>CALNHX010007091.1:0-26453 GCA_940337035.1 Agriotes lineatus | reverse complement strand
TTTCCTTTAGTGCTGCAGTTAAGTCTAACTAAAATATTTACAGACGAAAACGTATTTAATGAAATTCAGACGGCTAATATTGCCTCACATAAAGTGGGTATTTATTATTAACTTTCCTCGGAGTTCGTTTTAATTTTCAATTGGCCTCTGAAAGGGTTGGCCCCGTTTTTCTGTTCGGCGCCGGGGGCGAGTATATTTTTTTCTAATTACGAGAGGATTTCTCCTGCTGCAAAGCTTGTGTAAATTAAATTACTTACATTAAAAGGCCATCTTGGGAGTCGCGAAGAAAAATTAAGCGCGAGCTTTGGTTTTACGTCCACAATTTGTACTTTTTCGCCGCGGACGCGATAAGTGCGCGAGCGGCGCACGCATAAATCATAATAATCGTAATCCTTTTAATTGTTTTGTACATACATAAAGGGAGCTATTAAAGTCCTACGTTCGAAAACCCCGGGATAGGAAGTTTTGACAGTTCGCGGGACTCGCGCCCGCCGCCCCTTAAACTCTTTAATTGAATTGCAACCACTGCACGACATTTCTTTGAGAAGTGGATAAAGTTTTTAATTATTTTCAAACTGGAAAATGAATTTACGACAAATGGAATTCATTATTTTAAACAGCGATATAAAATGTTTGCTCTGTTATTGTTCCGAGTTCCTTTGCAGACTTTGTGTAATTATTAAAGTTTGGAATACGGGAAAGGATAATAAGGAAGTTTGCTGCAGGAATTCCATAAAAACAGAAACTTTGTTTCAATATATTCCTAAATTACTTCTGGAATTTTGCAATTATAATAAAGATTTTAATTTAACGTTGCGTAATGAGAACACGTAACCGGCTTTGAAACGTTCCCTTCACTTGAAGAATTGTACGGTGTACTCAAATTTCTATTATACTCATAAAAATCGACTAAGTCGTGAAGAGAAAGCGGACTTTATGCAAAATTTGACAACAAAACGGTTGCTGCATGCACGCGTCATTACACTTTTTTGAGATAGTTTTACGTAATGCATTCTTGGGTGTATGTTTATGCAAATAACACTAATTTACTTCCGTTCAGCCTTTGACTTATATGTATTTTAAAGCGTACAGATACTTTAGAAGTTATGAAAGACGTATGGAAATACTCATAGCTGCATTACATAGAAATTACACATTCTTAATATACGTAGAGATTTTATGTAAATATTATAATTGTAACTGCTAGGACAGTAACTTAAAGCTACGTCTGCAGGAGAAATAGCGAAATATTGACATTACATTTCTTGTACCTACTTTACTTACAGCCAGTCTTATAAAGGCCACTAATCTGATGTTAACTTTTAACAGCGAATTAAAGTTAACGTTAGATTAGTGGTGTTTATAAGACCGGCAGTTAGTGATGTAAAAAAACGTTTTTTTTCAATCGAATAAAAAACCTAAAAAACCACAAAAACGGTTTTTTTTGTTTTTTACTCATTTTTGCAATTGACGGCACGTTTTGGTAGGTATGATTGGCGGCAGGTAAGAAAACGACAAAATTTAAACTTATTCTGATTTTACATGCACTTTAAAGTTCAAGAAAACTACAGCACAGACTAGACAAATGTTTAATAAACAAAAGTAACATTTTATACTTACTGCCTACTCGTATTACGTATTTACTCACAGAACAGCAAAGCGTATGCATGCGTCTATGCGAGCATCCCCGCTCCACCCCCACTGTTGGAAGTTGTTTTAAGCTGGACCCAGCTCTGAAACTGTCGAGCTGATCAACGAATCAAGTTACGTTAGCGATTCATCAGAGTCATCAGACAGTGACATGGGCGACGTAAACTGCATGGATACTGACTCCAAGTCAGTTGAGGAGTCAGCCATGTGTGTTAGCAAGTAATTACTGCATTATTATAATTTCTATATCCACTTTGGCTATGAAATGTAATGCATTATTTTTCTTTAGAATTTTTTTTTTATTATAAACAAAAAAGGCTCTCGAAGTGAACCGAAAAATTACAGAGGAATAGCTGTAATATGTACTATTGGGAGACTATATTCAAAAATTATAAGAAATTTAATAGAGAAAGAAATCGAAACAAAACAACCTGAAGAACAATCTGGTTTCAGGGCCGGTAGATCCACTATTGACAACATTTTTACTCTAAAACTGGCAATAGAGAAACGAATACAGCGAGATAGAGAAACACATATAGCACTGATCGATCTCGAGAAGGCCTTCGACAGTGTCCCTATCAAAAAATTATGGAAAGAATTGGAAGACCTTGACATAAATACAACCTTAATAGAAGCCACCATAGAATTATATAAAGACAACAACACAAAGATCAAAGTAGGTAATAAAACAACAGAAGCAATACAAACTACAAAAGGGCTTAGACAAGGTTGCTGCCTATCACCAACTTTGTTCAAGATATATTTAGACAGAGCTTTACAGAAATGGCAGAACAAATGTAAGAACTTAGGATTGAGGATAGAAGACGACATGCTTTACTCTCTTTATTTCGCTTACGATCATGTTGTAATCGCTGAAGACCAGGATGATCTGAGTTACATGGTCAGGAAATTACTAGAAGCGTATGAACAAAGTGGACTAACCATAAACAAGGATAAGTCAGAATACATTGCCATAGGAAATAAAGAAACGGATAATCTACCCCTGGAAGATAACTTACACTTAAAAGGAGTAAATAAATGTAAATACCTAGGAGTTATTATTGATAAAAACGGGAACAGTAACGAAAAAATAAATAACCGAATAAACAAAGGGCGAACCGTTATTAGGTCACTTAATTCTATTCTATGGGACAATAAGGTTAGAAAGAAAACAAAGAAAAGGATTTATAAAACAATGGTACAGAGTGTTATAACATATGGGGCAGAAGTGTGGAATATAAATTCAAGAAATAGAAGCAAACTGTTATCAACCGAAATGGATTGCTTACGAAGAAGCTGCAGGAAGTCAAGACTGGACAGAATACGAAATGTTACGATAAGAGAAATGATGGAAATGGAAGGAGATATAATTGACGAAGTGCAAAAACGACAATTGGTATGGTTTGGACACACTAACAGGATGCAAGAGACGAGATGGCCAAAGAAAGTACTGACATGGATACCACCGGAGAAAAGAAAACGGGGAAGACCTAGACGCAGCTGGAGAGATGAAATAGATGAAGCCATGACCCAACGAGACCTCACGGAAGAAGACACATACAGAAGAATGGAATGGAAACTGGGGGCGGAAAAACGGCGTCAGCTGTAAAAAATCCGCATATATATATATATATATATATATATATATATATATAAACATATTTAAAAAAAACCAGACCGCTTGGTTTTTTTACAAAAAAAAACAGGTTTAAAAAACTGTTTTTTCTACTCCTTATTTCGAAAGTACGCTTTTGCTCCCTGAAATTAGGGCCCAAAGTAGGCAATGTCCTCCCTAGGGAGAAAAATAAATTCTAAATTAAATTTTTCTCCCTAGGGAGCAAAATATACATTTTTCTCCCTAGGGAGCAAAATAAAATTTTCTCCAAATAAAATTGATAACAAAATCAGAATTTATTTATTAACATTAATCGTACAATTATTAAGATTACTAAAAATGATCTTAGATGATACAGATTCAATAACATACTGGATCTTGATAAACGAAATTTAGAACGAAATCCAAAATAATAAATCATAGAAATGATTTTAAAAGTGAGTCGTAGAAAAAATTATATGTATTACTCTGGAGTAAAGTGTTATCGCCTCCCTTAGATTATTATTTCTGCCCTCGCTCGCTGACGCTCGCTCTGGCATAAAAATAATCTGCGGGAGGCAATCTTACACTTTCCTCCCTAGTAATACAAATAACTATTGTTTTAGTTGCATCACTAACTTTACTGCACACACACAAAGTTTTTATTTTTTTAATGATTCCTCTTTATTTACAATCTGTCATACAATAAGCAGCATTCAGTAAATTTTGTGTAAGTGTACATGATTTGTGGGTTATTGCTTTATTAGCAATTTCTCTTAATTCCCTATAATAGTTAGGCGTTTGATTAGAGTACCTTAAACTAGTTAAAACTAATCTAAAACTGAACTAAGTGACTTGTATTAACATTAATAATGATTAAAATATTTAGGTAAATGAAATGAAAAATCTGAAATCAAATTACTTCATCAAAATGGTTTACATAGTGACTTCAAATTCTTGAATTTTTGTTTGTTTGTTTTCTAAAATTTGCTCTACTATTTCTTTACAAATAAACATGTGCATTAATTAGATGCTTTTTACATGCGTTTAAACTGCTCAAACTGGGTGGTAGAAAAGTAGCAGGGGAGAGATAACCACGGTGATAAAATGTACATGAAGGTTTTCCTGATAAACGAACTGAAGACCTACGACAAACCGTTCGACTACAAGTAGAAGCAGTTTTTCATGCTGTATAAGTTTGTTCGGTGGTGACTAATGCCTGAAGCACAATAAACTTGCAATGGTTTGCCCAACCCTTAAAACGTAAACAAAATTAAATGAACAGATATTCTTACCTCAAAGAAGCTTTGTTAAAATCTTAGTTTAATAAAGATTTTATAAGAACCCACTAACCCTAGACAAAATAAGCACTGTAGATAATTTTTAATCAATTAAAATAACACCCTCACGCAACAACAACATGTCAAGAGGCAATTAGCTGGTAAAGAAGATTGCGAAGGCATTTTAAAACATACATTTATTTGAATACTTATTTCACAAATTTATAAAACTTTATAAAATGAAATCTTGTATTGTGCGTGCCACATGCCTGGCTTCTATTATAGCTTACTCACATATTTTTTTTGCTCGTTTGTTTTAAATTAGAAAATTTAAATGTATGTATAATACTGACAAACTTATATAATAATTTTAATAGCAAGACCGAATGAAATCTGTAGATAGCCCAACTTTGAGAAAGCCCAACGAAACGATCATCCAGACGAAAAGGAGATCAAGCTCAGTAGAGCAGTTTTAAGATTGTATCAACGTACGCACGGTTTTGTTTATAGTAATTTTGTGTACGCACTCTGCATGTCGGGTCTTTTAAACTTACATAACGGCAATGTGGAACTACAAATAAAATAGAAACTGCTTATTTACAGCGGAATTGCTTTCTCTGGATACAATCTAAGTCATAAAACGCTTTATATCGTTATCGCTTGGCAGCGTAATTTTATTTTCGCAGCTTTTATTAAACTGATAGTTGGAGGTGCTGTCCAATAGGTTGAAATTTGAATAGCAAATTGCAGGGTATGCAATGTTTGTTTACGTTGTATTTTGAACTCCCACGTTATTCTAGAAGGGCTTGCAGAAAAGCGCATAGTTGAAGCTTGCTTTAAATAATCTTCAATGCACATAACTTTGGTCGATTATGCTTTGAATATTTGAAAACCACTTGGATTTTTCATAGAAACGCTAGCTAGTGCACTGACTGCAGCACACTATCTTTGCCTAAATTCTATAAACTTGAATTCTTTTGGTTCTATTATTGGTAACTATGAACCGATATTTATCGGATTGCAGCATCGCTCATCGTGTATTTTAAAATCGTGTTACTTTAAATATTATTGCTATTTCTTCTAAAGTTTATCTTTTATTTATAAGGTTATTATTATGTAATTTATTATGAACATTGTCACAGTTTAACCTTGCCCAATCTATAGTGCACTTAAATTCTGATTTGAGTTGGAATCAGTTGTTATTTAAACAATAACAGCTAGAAATAAAATAACTCTTTAGTGTATATACATATTTTGTTACACACATTTCTTGTGTCTATATCTGTAAAACTCAATCTTTACGACGTAAAAGTGGTAAAAGAAACTTAAAATAAGAAAGCTTTATATAAAAACGGTTTCAATTACACTTTACAATCATGTTTACTCAAAATTCTGTAAAACGAGCAAAAACTATTTTGACTATATTGAAACAATTTCGAAGTTGTATTTTTTCAACAACTTAAAAATTAAACTGATCTTCAGCGTTGACTAAATAAAAACAAATTGTTGAATTCTAGCGAAGAAAGAAGCGGGACGTTAAATGTGGTTCTGAATTAATGCACTTCCAACGTGTAAAATCTCAAACAAAAAACAACATGGGAAGCAGTTGACTCGTTACAGTGTCAATTAATCCAACAAAATAGTTATTTTGCGTATAGAAGGCCGGAAGAGTAAGATTACGCCCGTAGCCAACATTTTAGGCCCGATGGAGGACCTTTATTGGGCTGAGGGCGTAATCTACTTCCGGCCTGAGGTACGTACGTTTTACGCACAACTACATGGAACAAACGCTTAGAATATATTTAGGTTTTTTTAATGCCAAAAATTGCTACCACAGTTAAGGTGCCGGGCGGTAAAGTAAATTTGCTGCCCAAAAATTACTTTACTGCGCGCCGGGCGAAATGTCGTACTTGCGGTCGTGATAACTAAGATGTAAACTTTCATTTTCGGCCCGGTTGTGAGTAAAGTAATTGTTCAAGACATTGCTACATGCAATTTTATCAATCTCAAACAAGCAAGATGAAAGTTACCTTTTGCTTTAAGCTTAAAATGCATATATGTATGGTACATTAGTAGTTCTGAACCTAATCACAATGGTATAGTGTATACAGATATTAAAAGAAATTTTACAAAATTTCATATTGACATACATAGGTCCTATTCGCCCTAGTTAAGAAGTTACTGGACTTCAAGGAATTGTAACGAATATAGTAGAAAAAGTTATAGAAAAAATAAGCTAGGTGGTACAGTGGTTAAGAGCGCTGGATTCTTATCTGGCAGATTTGGAGTTCGATTTTTGGTGTTGGAAAGTGTTTTTTAGGGCATTCATTGCCTGAAGCCATTAATCGCCTGGTTACAATATTAAAACTACTTTTATATCTGCCAAGTGGTCGACTGCATGATTAGTAACCATTAGTGATGCTGCATACACGTTGACACCATCACAAACTATGCCGGAAACGATTGCAGGAAACACATTTCACTAGAACGTTAAGAAGATTATGGAAAATCAAATTAACATTCCAAATATTCACCTCTGGTATGAATGTTTGCCTCACCTTGAAATAAAGATCCTTCAATATAGTGTATGTACTAGTAATTGATGTCCTCCAATTCCTCCAAATACAAATCCAAAACATTAGAGCTCTATTACTATTACTTGTTTGAGAAACGTTGATTTAAACATTCATCTTTTTATGTGGCATTGCACCGTCCTGCTCAAACCACATATGTGCTAAACGGTTTTAAATTGTGCGTTTTATTATAATCCGAAGGAGTAGTCTCTAACAACTCTATGTATTGGTAATAAAATGGTCATTTATCACATAACATGAACGATACCAGCGTCTAAAGAATTTAGACGAAAATAACTACTGTCTCAGCAAATTAAAATTGTTTTATCTTTTTTATGGCTATTTCAATTTCTGATTTCAAACATTCTAAGACAGACTGGACCTATATAACACTTTTTTGAATTCCATGAGTTTCTATCTGGCAATGTTCATCATAGAACTAGTAGACCGGCCAGTATAATTATAAATTTTAAATGTTGATTAGAATTTCGAAGTCCTAGTGTGCTTTCATTTATTAGGTGATACGGTTAGGTGAATTTAAAAAAGGGTTTTATATTTTTGACTTCAAATAGGTTGATGCGGGAGCGTATTCGATAAAATATTGGTATAACCATAATTATTCTTGTTCATAACATATCCATTATCCTCCTCGATAAAAAATAAATGCGGAATATAGTTGCCGCAGTGTTATAATTCAACATTGCCTTGTATAATACGAATGATCTGATTATTGCCGACAATATTTGTAGCTCCGCGTACGAGTAAGGTCTAAATGACAAATATTGAAGAAAAAGTCCGACGCCAAATTGTATTCCGTAAGAAAATGTAATAAAAAGATGAAATAAATCAAAAAAGTATTTTTAGAAAGGTGAGAAATTCAGTAATCTTATGGCATTACCATGATGACTGTAATTTAATTTACCTTCTTGTCACTGTAAGGATTTTTGACGTAAATGTTCCCGAAATAAGAAAAAATTAAGGCGGCTATTGGTTAACCACACAGAAATTTGTGTGGTCACTTTATTTGGGTTGGATTGTTCCAAGTTTTATTTGCTTATTTAGACTCTATGCAGTTAGCACCTTAAGTGTTAATATATATAAATGTTAAACTAAGTACAATTTAGAAGAACGTGAACATGGACGGTGAAATTATCAATTCTGCAAGGAGTTTAACAGGGGGAGATTGTGTAATCTACCTAGATATGAAGGAAAACAATTGATGCAAAGTAATATTTTATTTTTCAATATTAGTTCCATTAACATTTATACATTTATTTCAGCTTTTTTCCCATAACGCAATACCATCGAAAACATTATTTTGGTAAGTCTTCAGAAAACTCTTCCAGGGTTTTTTTCAGTTCCTTGTCAGAGGAAAAACGTCCCAGTAAACATTTTTTCTCAGGTTAGGAAATAGGTTAAATTGATTACCTACTGCCTGAACTTTTCGAACTTTATACACTCTGCGGTTTTGGAGGAGCATATCTTCTGACCACCGTTGGGGCATCATAATCTTCTGACCATCGTTGTTGGGGTTTTTAAGACGTATTCCAGCTTTTAAATTTTAATTGTTTCTTTATATACTTCTCCTGCGTTTCTAGACTATTTCTGCATGTATTCGATTAATAAAAGTCCCTCAGCATCTCAAAACACTGTAGCTATCAGCTTTCCTGTCAAATATTGGGTCCTTGGCGGTGCAGATGCTTTGCTTACCCATACCCACTGCAACGATTCTTGTTTTGTAGGCGAGCCCCACTGATATATGCACGACTCACTATGATTTTCGAAAAAAGTCGTCATCATCTTCAAAAGCCTTTAAGTTTTCTTCGAAATTTATCACCTCCACAACTCTTGATCAAGAGTAAGCAATACAAAGTGTTGACCTTTCATTCATTCAAAAATTTCCATTTAATTTTTTAAAGCTTTTGCTTTTGATATCTTCACACCATTTGCCATCACTTAAACTTTCATCCTTCGATCTATCGAAACCAAATCCTCAACATTTTTGATGTTTTTATTCGTTTTTGCTTCCAAAGGTCTTCCGCACTTGGGTAATCTTGAATTCATTCTTGCCTCATCGAAGTTGTGTATATCAAAAGTTTATTGTACAATATGGGGATGCCTCCTTCCCAACATGTCAATCATTCTTTTCAAGAACTTTATAACGCTTCTATGTGCAAGCTTCGCTTCACTCATTTTATTGTACTTAAAACTCTGAAGAAACTGCAAAACTCATCTGATTTGAACCAATTGTGGTAAGTAAACCGAACATGGTCACATTAATTTGACAGCAAAAGATCTCCCATCATATACATAAATATATGCGGTAGAGGTTGCAGAAGTCAAGTCGTACAAATTATACATTTTATTTTTGGAACAGAACCGCTTTATTAAAATCTATAAATTAAAAATGTTAGGCCAGCCATTGTAGTCTTGTGGTTTTATAACATAAAACATGCAATTTGTAGTAAGCGAACGGCCTTAGTGTAGATCCCTGTAACACACTTTTCTACATCACAGTTATATTCAGTGTACCGGATTTAATCCGGATGCATAATTATTATTTACCATTATTAGCAACATCCCTAGCATTCATACCTTTCGAAAGAAATTGACTAAAGCAATCAAATACAGAAGTGGAGTCGCAATCGTAAAAATCAGTGTATTGCAATAATATAGCTTTATTTATTTAAAATAAATATATTAAACTACACAGTTATGTGTGATATCAAAATATTTCTCAAATAATATTGCATTATTGCATAAATCATTTATCATCTGTCACTTTGACTTACCTCAAATTATCTTATTCTTATATACTTTTGCAATACTTTTAAACCCAGGATAATTATTTAAGTATATTAATTATTTTTTATGCAATAATCTAGCTCAGTTATCATTTATTAGAACGTGATCTACTTATTCTCAGGTTATGACGTGCATTGGAATAATTTTATTTCATTATAATTTAATGTTCTAATTCAGAATCAAGTTTTTATCCCTCTTTCACTCAAATTAAACTTTGACAATTCACGAAACAGTTCACCTTAATATACACATTAAGCAATTCGTATTTATTTCCGATAACTACGTATCACTTCTTAATTGGCTTACCTTTTGATAGTGCTTTCTGATAATAACTACTTATTTTTCATTTAGTCCAAAGATCTCTGTGAAATCCATTAGATGTCCTTCAGTCATCTATTTCGACACCTCTTACTCGTCTTACTTCAAGATGTTTAGCGCCAACCAATCGGCTACTACTTGTTCGCTCGCATTGTCCCGCTCCAATCTAATTATATTCATTACTAGCTGTTACGCGTGACTTCGTTCGCGCGAGGTTCGTTATTTGTGTATTAAATAATGACTAATTATTATCTGTCATCCCATCCTATCCTATCCCCGTCCCCATCCCTTTCTCCGTCCCCGTCTCCGTACTGTCCCATCCCGTCCCGTCCCGTTTAGTCCCGCCCCGTCCCGTCCCCTCCCCTTCCATCCCATCCCTCCCCTTTCCGTCCCGCCCCGTCCCGTCTCGTCCCTTCCCGTCCCGTCCAGTTCCGTCCATCCCATTCCATCCCACCCCTTCCCGCCCCGTCGCGTCCTCTCCTCTTCCATCCCATTTCTTCCCTTTCCGTCCCGTTCCGTCCCGCCCCGTCCCTTCTCGTCCCGCCCCGTCCCGTCTCGTCCCGTCCCGTCTCGTCCCGTCCCGTCTCGTCCCGTCCCGTCTCGTCCCGTCCAGTCGCGTCCCGCCGTCCCGTCCCATGCCGTCCCTTCCCTTATGTCATGTCCACCATCTTGGACTTACAAATAAATACCATTTTCGTTATTTGTGTATTAAATAGCCTAATGACTAATTATTTTCTGTCATCCCATCCCATCTCGTCTCCGTCACCGTCCCATCCCTTCCCTTTCCTTCCCGTCCAGTCCCATTCCCTCCCCTTCCCCCCAACGCTTTCCTTTTCTTCCCGTCCCGTCCCGTTATCTTCTATGTTCACCTTCAGGGGACAAATTTTTAAAACTTTGAATGACTTAGTTCAAAATTTGATCTTACAAAATTCCAACCCCTTTGTTACCCCTTTAGGGGTTGAATTTTCAAAAATCCTTTTATAGTGGATACGTACTCCCTATGAGAATACTGCCTGCCAAATTTCAAATTCCATTTTCGCAATCAACGTCCCAAAAAACCTCAATAACGACACCCATGTCGATTTTTATGCTTATTTTCCCCGATTTCACCCCCTAAGGGGATGATTTTTGGAAAATCACGAAATACGTGTTTGCTTATTTGTTTTAAGGAATACTCCTACGAAGTTTCAAGTCGAAATGTCTATTTTATATTATTTTTCCATACAAAATTGGAACCTCCATTTTACCTCTTTAGGGGTTGAATTTTGAAATATGCTTCCTTATTCCTTGTATACATCATAAAGGGAACCTCTGTGCAAAATTCCAAGGGTTTGGGCTCGGCGTTGATGAGTGAGTGAATAAGTCAGGACTTCTATTCTTATATATAAGATTCACACAGCCAATAATCTACAAAGCTTTACCTTGATGCTCTCCAATATTTTTTCTTATTAATATTTATTTGCGTATTTCTCACATTATTTAATAACACATCTTCTCTTCAATTAAGTTGCAGTTTATTAAGTAAATAATCCAATAAAACTGACCAGATACTTATAAATTTATATTTTTGAAATCACATCGTTCTACAATTTTCCAATAAAATTATTCAAAGTTTCTTGTTATTTGTATATCATAATCTTCGCCTAGCACCCCGCTTATTTTTTTTAATTACGGGGTTACTTAATTGAAATTTAATATATTACATCATTCGAATTTCAAGAATATGCAATTAACATTCTGCTTATCCCAATTGTTAGAAAGGAATGAGATAGAGACAATTAACATTTATATAGGGCCGTAACTAGGGGTTGGTAAGTTGGCGGCGCCTGCCAAGGGCACAAGACTTTTAGGGGGCGCAAAATCGAAGCCTTAGTACGTTTCCGCAAAATTAATATTGCACTTAGAAACAAATAGTATACCGAAATTTTAATAATATAATAGTGTTTTTGTTTAATATTTAGCAAACTCAAACTAAGTAGCAGCTCAAATAAGCGGACTAAACACTAAACACTAGTATTGAAAAAATAAATGATTTTATGTTGTTCGCCAGACCGATGAGATAGGACTTTGATTTATTTCTTCAAAACGACAGCGACAGTGACGCACCTGCCATAAGCAACCCGAAATATTTATAACATTGAGTGAGCTGAACACCTCTATACATATATAAACGTATGTTGCGCCGCGTCATCTTATCATCGACCCCGCATTCTTTATAACGCATCGATAAGCAAGCACGATAGATAACTAGCAATGGGATTCCGCTTGGGAGCGGAGGTTTGAGTACCACTGACTGCGATTTTTTAATTGCGAATTAATGTAATTCGCATTACTAAGCGTTTTAATTAAAAATTAATATTTATTTTCGACAACTAAATGCACTATTTCATCTTGTTCAACAGTGGTTGATCTTAGGCGTATTCCAGGCATTATTTACGAGACGTTTAATTGATAGTGCATAAATTTAATTGGCAGTTCATTTTTTTTCCTACAATTCTTATTAAGGCAACAATGGGATTATAATTCATTTACATTATAATATTACAAATTATTAACAATTAAACATTTTCGATTAAAATTTGGATTTGGAGTGTAGTTGGAATTCTGAACAACTTTTTCAAAACTTTTTAAAAAACTAGGCTTACTATGATTTTTAAAGTTTTTGCATCCATTTATGATCGCGGTAGGCGGTAGGTTGCTGGTTTGTAATAAAATTATTTTTCTACAAACGTTTCAAAAAGTTACCGTTTTGATTGTCATTTGAGTATCGAAACGACATTCTTTTAGGCACTAGTGCCTAAAAAAGTTTATTTTTAAGCACTAGTGCTTAAAACTAACACAACAGTTAATTAAGTTTTTATTTTTGGTAAATAGATGCAAGCACATGAAGCACCAGACTCTACACCGCAAGGTAAAATGAGGGTAATGATAATACATACATGTACAACACAATTATTTAATTGATAAAAATGGGCACTTGCTGATGCTACACTTAAATTATCTTTCTCTTGTAACATTTGCATATTCTTAGAAATTGCAGGAAATGATGGAGCCGCACAAAACGGTGCCTGTACCTTTGCTGGTCCTCTTTCTTTTTTACCCAAAATCTTATTTGCTACGCTCTTCTTATATTCCAAGGAACTTTCGACGTAACTCTCAGCGACAGAACTTGATCGCCAGCCGCCGTGCCTTTTGAGTGTCGACATGCTCGCACCAGCATCAGCCAAAAACGAAGCAGAACATCGGCGGAAGTGTGTGCCCAGTATATTCTTCACAGTTTGAAAGTCCAAGAAAACCAGCAATTTTTTTAGGTATAGCACCAATTGTGTTTATGCTACAGGCTGCACAATACATTTACCATTTCTGTAGCCAACGAAAAATCGTTGATGGTCCGTACTGCATGGGTGTAGACTAGCATACTTGCGAAAATTTTCCAAAAAATTAATGCCATCGATGTTTCCCTCTGTTACTGTAAACATTCTTGAAACCTTGGTTTTCGTGAATGGAATATTAATTTTTATGAAAGTACTGGCATCCTCAATATCAGTTACCCCATGAATGTAAGCTCCTCCCTGCGACAAGCTCCTGATAAACCAACAATTACGGCTACCTAGTATTCAAATAAAACGTTAGTGATGTGCTTCATATAAGAATTTGGTCAAATACTGCATTTACTTTCATTAACAATTAATGTTTATCGTCCGCTTCCTTTAAAAACCTTTCGATTTCTTCCCTTGTAAAAATTTTTAGGCCTATATCCCTCGGCTTTTCTCTTTAGGCAGGCGATAACATTCGCATATTTGCTAATGTCCAGGTTTCTCTTGAAATATGTCATGGATCGCAGCATAGAATAGTTGCTCCATAACGTAGAGGGCTTATAAGTCGAAGAAAGGTCAGAGAAATATGCCTGCACAACCTTTTCGGCGACAACACTCACATTGTTTCGGTCACACCATCCCTTGAATTTTTCGTAGGTTGCATTGGAGACGGATCTTGATTTTTCCGGTATGAGCGTCGAAACTGCGGCCTCTGCTGCATCTTCAATATCGGATGGAAGCTCGGAATCGCTCATTTTTGCCTAGTCGGAGATTTTAAATACACAACGCGTTCATATCAAACAAATCTTGTTTGTAAACAACGATCTGAAAAATTAGCTAACAACCAAGTAACTGACGCACGCCTACTAGCATATCTAATTCGGCATTTCATGAACGAAATTATTTTACTCCGATTTGTTCTTTTTGAAACGTATGTAGAAAAAATCTTGTAAGATACACATTGCAAAACTCCGTGTTTTACGCACACGACGTGTTTCCACACTCGCTATGGCTCGTTTGGAAATTTTCACGTCTAGTGCGTAAAACACGTTCATTTTGCAACTTGTATCTTAAATAGCTATTATCTACTTTGCGTTCGTACTGAGGCTATTACGATACGCGTTTGCGTATCGTAATAGACACAAAGCGATGCTATAATAAAAATACTAAAAATTTTCATTTTTTGCTTAAAAAAGTGGAAAATTAGATAAAATACTGTATGATACCTCGTTTATAAGGCATTTTGTAGCACTTACTCCTTTAGGGCACTCCTCGCTTCGCTCGTCGTACCCTAAATTTGCGCGTGCTACAAAATGCTTCTTATAAAACTCGTATCATAATATACTATTAAAAATGATAAAAGTACACTTTAAAGGGTAGCACAAAGGATAAAAAAATAAAAAAGGAAGATACAGTTGTGGGAAGGTAAGAAGTGGGACACACTGTGTATTCAAGACGTTACAACATTTTCTTACAATACAATTTAAAAAATGCAAATACTATTTTAAGTACAGTAAGACCCACCAACGCGGTGAGCTCAAAAAATTGTATTCCATAAATTAAACGAGTTCAGTATACAGAGTGCACACCGAAATCTAGACATTGCGTTGAAGATGTTTTTTTTTAACATTATCGGTTACCACTGCTTCGCGTAAATGTAGCTTTAGACGAGCTTGAGTTAATTCAAGTTTATTTTTTGATCTACTTTTAAGTTTATATGTACTATGTATATCGGTAATGTGTCGATGTAATAAAGACTTGTTTGGATTTCTGATATGTAAACAACACACTTATGTATAATTAACGTCCACGGTAACTATGATTTTACAGTTAGTCAGTGTTTTTTCTCAACTCAGTACGGTAAAATAAGTGGAAAATTTTTAGTTTTTAGAGATCCTTAAAGAGAAAAAGTTGTTTTGTGGTAGTAAAGGTTTACTTGCGTTTTGGAAAAATAAAGAAAAACAATATTTACGACTTTTTTGACGTTCCAAAGCATCAACTAAAAAATTTACTGGAAGCTTTTTTTATAGTAACGGTGGGTTTGATATTTAAAAGCAAAATCGCGAATTTATGGAAAATGTTTTTATAAAAAATATGTGGGCCAAGAAAAACCGTAATTCAATACTCAGTGCGTTAAGCATTTTTTTACTTCGTTCGGTTTTATTAAAGCACTCCGCTTCGCGTCGTGCTTCAAACATAAGGAATGCAACTTCCTGCACTCGTAATGTAAATAACTATTATAGCTTACACTTGAGGGGGGGGGGGGGCATTCAACGCTCATTCTATTTTAAAACTTTTTTTTAATGTACATATAGGCAAAGAACGAAAGCTTTTTACATATTTGATTTTTTTGCTTAAAGAGTGTTCTACGATGGATGTTGAAAAGTAAACAAAAATAGTACAACCGTGATTTATGAAAATCCTTAAATTTTAAATTGAATGTTAAACTCTGTAAGCTTAGAGAAAAATAAAATCCCCAAGGCACACATTTTAAAACTGATTTCTATCCGTTGCCTCTATTACTTTTAATTTATCGTAGAGGCAGTAAAACAAAGTGTATTATGTGGAACGCTCATAAAGCTGCCGAAAACAAAATGTTAAAGAAACAATTTGCCAGACAAATTTCAAACGCAGAAAATTAAATGAGTCGGCTGGCATGAAACCTAAATGAAAGAAGTATTGCGAGGAGCCGAGCAAAAAATTTATATGGAGCACTTACTTTTGAGCTTTTAATTAAAATAAAACCTTGAAACCGAAATTCCCGTACAACTACAGCAGAGCCCTTTGTGAATCGGGCTGAAGTTTTTGAGCGGCGGCCTGTTAGGGAAAATCTGATGCGTGATCTGGTTTTAGTGGGTCCTTTTAAATTCTAGGTCGCATTATTAATTGCGAAATCGCTATCATAAGGCGAGTAAATTATCGGGTAAATTCGGCGGGCAGTTTGTAAAAAGGGAGCGGCGACGCTAAAAAATATTCTTCCGAAGGGCGATTTGTGCGAATAGGAGCAAATAAGCGTTAAACGCGAGTAGGTGAAAATTAGTAAACGAGACACGAAGTTCATTTCAAGCTTAAATAGTAATAAATGCATACTTTGGATGTGCTTTAGCTTATGCAAAACAGGTTAATGCTAATGCACGAGACACGCTTGTTTATCCTTTTTATCGCGCACATACACAAGTTGAGTTCTTTCGGAATGTTTGCATATCAAACACGCTTTTCTTTGCGCACCATCCATGTTTATTTCATATTGAAATTCAATTTCGAAAAAAGTTGAACATGTTCTGTAACGCAAAATAAGATTTGATGTCCTCTTCTCCTTTCTGTAATCCTCGTTTCCTTTGAACCGGCGGTGGATGGGAAACGGAATATTAAAACAGACCAAAGTAAACTTTCTTCTCGAGCATGGGCGCCCTTAAGAATCATTTTGAATAGCAACAAGACCCGAAATAGTGCAAAGAAAAACAAGGGGATGTAAAAAGTAATACGTTGAATATGTGATGTAGATGGCGGTGAGAGCGAGACGCAGCGCGCCGCGCGTCTTGAGCGCGAGCGAGACGGAGCGGATCAATACGTCATTTGGGCTGTTTCCATGGCAGCACGTGCCTTTTCCCCCTGCCACGTACCCCAGCCCCTGCCACCCCCCCGTTATATTAGTGCTATAGCAAGGGAAATGAATATTTTCTATTTAAGTTTGTATATGCCCACCCTTAACATCCCTAATACTATCGCTAAACAGGGGTGTCTGTTTTGTACAATGGCCCTTTCGGGATTCGGGTCAGGAGATCGTTTAAGGTCTGCTCAGGACGCTACCTACTAATGAAACGAGATTTTATTAATTAGCGGACGTGATTCGACCCCACCACAGCCACTTCCCTCACTTTTCCGCCCAGGTACACATGCCGGCACAAATCAAAAAGTGATAAATAAAACCGCAATTTCCAACAGTTTCCAATGCTCCCGACGTAATTAAAATCTAATCAAACTCGATTATTTATTAAGAAATGCCGGGTTTTTGACGGGTGCCCGGCCCCCTCGCCGTTAACCGATTCCGAATCAATTCACCGAGGACAGCATTATCCGAGTATGTTAAACAAATGTCGAATTAATACTGTATCGAGTATGGCATTTTGAATAATTTGCATAATAAAACATTAATTGCCGGGTGTAATTTCAATAGTCTGCGACTTTAAGCGTTTTCAATCAGTCGTGACCTCTCACCCGGCTCATGGTCTTCTACCTTTAATTAAATGCAATCTTATCGGCCACTACAAAATAATCGTTGCTCAAGAGGCTACTTTCAAAGAAACTTGTTAGCTAATTTCTTTCTGTGCTATAATAGAAAGCGTTTGGCCAATTTAATTGAAATATTAAAGATAATGAGGTAAGACTGTTGAAACGCGCCGAATTATTTTCCTCTGATACGTCGTATCCCATTTGCAATTACAACACTCCTGCGGGAAAAAAAGTTGATTGGATTGCAGATAAAACATTACTTCTTTCGAGTCTTGCGATCGGTAATTATAACGGCTGTAAATTGAAATAGCTGTGTGCATAAATTACAATTTTAGTCTTTGGTTTACATAAATTTAAGTTTTCGAGAGATTTATTAGGGTATTACGGGAGCATAATAAAACGATTTCAGCTGCAAAGCAAACTGAAACTCGATCAATGGTCGAAGTTGTAGCGCAGAAGAGAGGAAGTAATTAAATAGAAAATCTGAAAACAAGAATTTAAACCTGCCAAGCCGAGTTGCCAATTTGTATCTGCCAATTAAATTCATTACATAAATTATTAATTTCCAAAGACGAGAAAAACCGAATAGAGATGCTGGAATCACGACTTCGTCCCTGCCCAGAAATTGCTTACAGCTCGAGCTGTTTTCATTTCATTACATGTAATGTGCTTGCAGAAAATTACAAGAGTTTTATATACTTCCATTGCTAGCATTCGTGGCGTTGCATTTTCCTTTAAGCTAAGCGCATAAGTTGAACATTAAAGGCAAAGGCAGTTATACTTCAGCGCCGAAGTACTTATTATAGGTAATCAAGTATCCTTTGTGAATCCATTAGGTACCACACGTTTTTAATTAAATATAGTTTTTATCGTCGTTTCAGTCATTTTGTTTTGTTTTCTCTAAAATGAATGATACGAATATAATGTATCCATTTAGTTGTGATTAGGCTATTAAAAACTACTAAGTTTCTAACTTTGCAATTATCCAGTTTATGCTGATTTTATCAAAGAAATTACTTTGAGTATATCTGTATTATGTTTCAAATTTACTAAGCCCTATTGTAGGTGCCCCTTTGCAATTCTAGAGTAGCGCATGTAACCTATTTAGAAACTCACGAGGTTCCGTAGCGGACCGAGTTCTAATAATGTGTAAAGTATTATTTATATTCCAAGTGAAAATATCAGAGTTCAGCTTTATTGATTTTGATATTCCGACTGTCGTATGTATATCTAGTGTCTGCCAGTATTCACTTTTAAGTTACAAAATTAATCCTCAGACTCACGTTGTTTTTACGATTCTAGCAACTTCAATGCTATAATTGCCCCAATTAATCAATCTATCTAAAGATAAGAACGATGGACATTCTTCTAATAACGATAAATAATTATTATGTATACAGGCTAAAAATGTAAGGTGTATCGCATTAGGACAGTCAGGGGCGCCGCGTGTAGATGTGCAGGTTGTTCACAGCACAAGGGCGAATTATCAAAGGGGCAGCATTTTAATTGATTATATGCACCATTCAGTAGTTGCTAAGTACAGAAAAATTGTCAGGTATTGGTAATCTTATGCTGCTCCTGTAAGAACCCCCCTTTTACGCCACCAAGCTCGAAAATTCGGGCTTAAAAGGACCACTTGCAGGTTTGCAGAATTCTCTTATTTTCTTAATCTGGTAACCTTTGTGTATATCTCAAATATCAGTTCCATTTGTTGGTGCCGGCTTAAAATCTGTTGCCAATTAATTTTTGCAATAGATTGGAGGACTATGTCTATAAACGAAGTATAAACAATACATTTTGAGCATAGAAGCTGGTACAAATGTAATTAAACTTAGTGAAAAAGGACTATCAATCACAGAGAAATTCAACGATCCCAACTACAACTGCGGTATAAAAGACATTAAAGAAATTTAAAGTATTGGTGCTAATTAAACAATTCTGGTGTGATTCATGCACACAACTTCCTTTTACAGTGATCTTATAATTAGCAAAAAATTTATTTTTAATTTTTAAGCATTTGTCAAATTTAAAAACAAATACAAATTCTACAGAAATCGCATATTTTAGAGGTATTCAACTGGAAAATCGCCTATCTCACATCAATACACATTAAAAATTTCATAAAAATGTAAAGTTTCAAAAAAATCGTTGGAGCCGTTTTTGAAAAAATCGAAAAAAGAACTGGAAAATAACAAGAGTAAACACCATACTTCGGGCTATGCGATTTCCTGTAAAAGCTTGTTGTCGGATCTCCATAGTACACAAAACTTATATATGAAGTTTCAACGCCATACCCCTTTCCGTTTTTGAGATATTCTGTTGACACACAGACAGACTGACTGACAGACAGACCAATCTACAAAAACATGTTTTTGGGTTCAGGAGACTCTAAAACGTGAAGATCTGTTGAAAACTCAATTTCGAATTTTTGGGGTGAATCCAATACTTCCTTTATTGTAAAGGGAAGTAAAAATGGTTTTAAAATGCAAATGGTCTTTTGAATCAAATATATACAAGTTGTATTATAATTTCATTTCAAAATCCTAAATAGTTCAATTTAATTATATTTCAAGTTCTTAGTATTCCAAAATAGTTTTACCAAATTCGAAATAATTTCCGAGTATATTAGAGTAATGTTATAGCACATGGTAGTTGTTTCAGATTTCTTTATAATCATTTTATATTATTTCAACATAATGGCAATCCTTTCCTAACATTTGAATAATCTTTTCCGTAATTTCGTAGTATTTCATGGTCATTTCCATAAGTATTTCATAATAATTTTGTAGGGTTTTATAAATTTCTTAGCATTTTGCAACGATGTAATACCATTTTATCATAGTTTTAGTAATCTCGTAGCATATTTACATAATTTCCTGGCATTTAATCATCTCTATAATGCTCTCGTATTTTATGATCATTTCAATAATTTCAGTGCTTCTCATCATTCTACAGATTTGCATAATTGTATGGTATTTTGTAATTTGTGTTGTTCTCTTGCGTTGAATTATGAGTTAAATAATTTTAAAATATTTTTATAATTCCTAGCGCCAGCGTGGTCGCGCGATTAGGGAGCTCGACTGCGGTGCTACGGTGCGGAGTTCAATTCCCACATCTGGCAACTGGCGGGCGGCACACCCAGTCACTTTAAAAATTGGGAAACTTGGGAAACCACGGTTGTGGAAGTAGGGAGAGTAAGGCAGTTGACGAAGACGTGATGCTAACCACATCACCCAGTACGTCGTTAACGGTGTGCCAGATGGGTTTCGGAGAAAGATACTTCGGCGACCCTCGACTCGCCGAGTGTCAGCCCACATTCCTACGTGTGGATTGAATCTACCTGAACTTTACTTATAATTTCTGAGAATTTCAATAATATTGTCATTCTTCATGATTATTTCAATTAGTATTTCGTAATAATTTTGTAGAGTTTTATAAATGCTCATTTTCCATAATTTAAAAAAATCGTATCATAATTTCAATATTTCCGTAGCATTTCGTTACTTCAACAATTCTCATGCGTTTTCTGATCATTTATGGCCTTTTATCATGTTAATAATTCTCTTCCATTATATACTCATTTCAATAATTTCAAAGTATTTTATAATCTTTCAATAACATTTCATAATAATATGATTGCATTTATTATTTTAATCATTTCTTTGCAGTTTATTATAATTTCAGTTATTTCAAAGTATATTTTTTATGATTTCTGAGCATATAGTAATTTCGTAGTATTCGAGTATTTCATAATAGTTCCGTAATGTATTATAAATATCGTGTCGTTTTACAATGATTTATTAACATTTCAGCATAATTTTAATAATTTCATGGTATTTTATTATATAGTTTCAATAATTACGTAGCATTGTATTTCATAATCATTGTACGTTATTATTAGTATTTCGTAACAATGTTATGGTATTTTATAATAATGTCAAATACTTCCTAGCATTTTATTATTTTAATAATGTTCTAACATTTCAGGATCATTTGAATATTTTAAAAGAGTATTTCAATAATTTCACATCATTATAATTTGCATAACTTACTAGTATTTCCCCATGATTTCCATAATTGTGTAGCATATAAGTTTAATTCAAACTATGTGTTATTAATTTCATAATTTATAGTAATTCAAGTAATCTCGTAACATTTCAAAACATTTTGTGATACTTCTTTAGTATAATAATCACAGATTATTCAATAAATATAGCTAAATATCAGGTGGACACATATACTCAAAAATTATTACTGGGAAATATGCAATTATAATATTCTAAAAAAATATAAATACAGACTACGTTAATTAGAACCAACAAATAAATTGAAATGTGCTGCGGAGACTAACAATAGGCTCCGAGGATGAAGATCATTAACTGTACTAGGTTAAGCATTCACATGGACCCTAAAAGATACCCATTGAGATCGTTAAGCAAACTATAACTGACGGCAAGACTTCTATAACAAACGCAAAACCTACGGGGTTCCGAGGGAACCCACGCAGGACTTGCTGGCAGGCAACACAGTGCAGCAAGGCAAGTTATGAAAGTATTAATAGGCACAGAAAACGGGAAAACCTGACTGGCTTCGCCCAAGCGCATAGAAGCACTGGCTGTACACCAATTCAAACTGTGTTAAAAGGATAAAACAATACACAGCATTACATCGGTCTCTTCGTTGAGATCTAAGGCACCAATTAGCTCTAGGATGTCGAACGTAGCAGGGTGAAAAATACTAATCCATGGTATTCTGCTGATTTGCAAGGTTACAGAAATACAATACGTCATACAAACTAGCTAAATTGTCTGCAAATGAAAATGATTGGAATCATTATAAAGAAGTCGGAAGCAAATACAGCAACTTGATTAAAGAAAATAAATATAGCTGCTATGAAAACCAAATTAGGGAATGTTTAGGCGATTCAAAAAATATGCGGAAAATTATTAAATATACAGTCTCGGTCAAAAAAAACGGGACACTTTTATTGACCTAATTTTCACTGACAATTCTAATTAATAATTGTCATCAAAAGTCATTGTTTAGATGTCAATAATAATCTTTGATGACATTTATTAATTAGAATTGTCAGCGTCAGCTATTGGTTTCCCCTTTTTTTGGCCGCGACTGTATAATTAAAAAACCGGAAGCAGAAAATACATCGAAAAACATTACATTCCAAGAAGGAGTAGAAGTCACCGATTACAAAGAAATAGCTGAAAAATGTAAGGAGTACCATTATTGACATAACTCGTGATATACTAAACACCGACCGAGGAGGAATTCATACGTGATCCTATTAACATTTTTAAATTGAAGATTTCTTTAATCGATCCTGAGAAAACAATAACATGCCTAACAAGAAAGGGTAGCACGAGTGGTATTTCTATTTAGGTTATAAGAGATGCATTGCCAATTATAGGAAATCCTTTGGCAAAACTAATAAATGAGTCGTTAAATAGTAGAATATTCCCAGAATCGTAGAAAAAATCCAAAGTAATTCCTTATCAGAAAAGTTGTGGGTACAAAGAAATTCGAAGAATTTAGACCAATTAATATGCTGCCGTTGCGTTGTATGAAAAAATTTTAGAAAAAATTGTTAAAGAGCAATTATGGCAGGAATTTATCGAAGCAAATCTATACAGGGTGTAGAAATGCTTTACGCAGCATAGGGATTTCAATGGTAATTTTTTCATATGAAAATATTTGCTTCCCTAATTATTTTAGTGCAAACTTGTATGGAATGTTTTTGTAGAGAAAAAAATTCTGTATCAATTTGTGCCAGCATTTGTCATTTTACATTTCGGAAAACCGAAAATTTAAAGAAATAAAATTGCCATTTTTAGACAAATCAGTGGTGCCTTGAAATTATTGAAGCATCTCAAAGCATCAACAAATTAGTTTGCTGTTTATTTGTTTGCATCTATCAAATGTAGCTGCAACCATGGCAAATTATTGCACCTGATCTGCTTCCAGCATACCACCACTTCACAATTTGCACTGATTTAAAAAAAAATGGCAATTCTAGTTTATTTCATTATTAGGTTTTCTGACGTAAAATGAGAAAGATGATAGCATAAATGGATGCAGAATTGTTTGCTCTACAAAAAACCTATTTACAAGTTTGCTCTAAAATAATTAGGGAAGCAAATATTTTCATATGAAAAAATTACCATTGAAATCCCTATGCTGCGTAAAGCATTTCTACACCCTGTATACAGTGTGGAAATAAAGTAACGGATAAATTCGTTAACTTGGCTGATATTCATTTATAATGTCGAAGGTTTGTAGCAATTTTGACCGTAGTGAATATTTTCAGCTGATTTTCAGTTTCTTATTTAATTTTGTTTTTCATGATATGACGTCATCGAATTTTTCTTTAAATAACAACCTATATTTTTTATTATTGATTTCGGTAGTACTTTTTATCCCGTTCTGAACGGTATATAATTTTCAATATGTTCCATTTGAAAAAATCGAGAAAAATGGTCTTAAAATTTAAGTATTAAAAAACAATGAAATGAGCAAAATAAATCTAGTTAGTGATGGATGAAACAAAAAGAGATTCGTTACATGTCAGAATTAAACAATTTGTAAATGGCATAACAAAATAAGCGTCCTTTGCTTGCAAATACGTAATCACCCCGTAAAGGTGCAAATCTTGATTCGGGGAGAATTAAAGAACTCTTCGTATCTCCTATGTTTATTTAGGTAGAAGTCCTTTTTGGCATATAGATGTATTTTTTAAATATTTAGAAAGGGTTTTAAGGATTTAGAAAAATTTACCCCTAAGGGGGTGAAAAAAGGTAAACTGTATTTTCACGAATTCCTCAATATCTCTTAGACCCGCTAAGGTATCGCCTTGCTGTTTGCTTGCATTGGTATCCAATGCAAATGTCTAAAAACCCATTTCAGGATTTTGCCTTAATCAACCTTTAAAGGTGCGAATCTGCATTCGGGGTGAATTATAGAACCCCTTGTATCTCCTGTGTTTGTTGAGTTAGAGCATATAGATGTATTTTTTAAATCTTTAGAAAGGGATTTTAGGGTTTGTTTTCAAATTTCACCCCTAACGCTATAAAAAGGGAAAACCGAAAAGGGGCAGGGTGGGTTAAAAAAAATTTTTTTTGCTCTTAGTTCATTTCAGGATAAGACGGGCTAAAAGAATTTTTCGAAATTTCATCCCTAAGGGGTGAACATAGGTAAACTGTGTTTTCACACATTTCTCAATATCTCTTAGAATACAGGAGGATTTCTGAAATTCCACCTCTAAGTGATGGAAACGGGTATCCTGCTATAATTTACGAATACAACATTTAATAAGTACATATATTTTTGATTTTATCTCGTTGTTATACTATAACTATAGTTTGATCAATCTATACAAGGGGAACGACAATTGCATGCTCATTTCCAGCGGGTACGTGAAGCATAACAGAGTTAAGGAGAATTTAACTACTATATTTTTTTGCAGACAAATTATGGACAAATATGGAATACATGTAATAGGAAAACAATGGTTCGAGAGTTATCTAAAGTAAGATCAAAAATTATTTTCATCTAGTATGGCTATGGAATATTCCTAATTTATGAATGCAACTACAAATGTCAAATTTGATTTTTAAGTGATTTATAGTTGGATTCATAAATTAGAAGATATTCCACAGCCATACATACTAGATAAAAATAATTTTTTATCATACTATGTCTTCTCGATCCCAAACAACTGTGTATGAATCGACGGAAATTCCTAACATGTTGGGGGTTTCGTAGGGGTTTGTACTTTGTATTACTAGGTCCATTGCTATTCTTATTGTACATCACTGATCTGGAAATAAATGTTAAACACTGCTCGCTAAATGTGTTTGCCGTCGACACGTTAGTTTGGATAACTGCTGAAAATACTACTGTAATTATAAATAATGGACTTACCTTTCGTAGTAATATAAATTTTATCATTAAGAAAGTTGCTAAAAAATTGGATTTTGAGGAAGAATAGCAAGTAAAACTATTATTGCGCCACACTTATTACTGCCAAGTATCCTCTTTCTTGTTACATTGTGGATTTGGAAAGGTTGCAAAAACAACAAAACAGAGCGATGTGAAATATTTTACGATATTTTAAATATACTAACATTAAGTTAATGCTGAATACATTACAATGGTTTTAAATTACAAAGCTGTTAATAATTCATTGCCAAATTATATGACGAATTATTTGATACTAAATGCTGATCGATTTGATTTTAGGCTGCCTATATTAAATAATGCATGTACACAAAATTCTGTGTATTATAAGGGACTGAAAATCTATAATTCGCTTCCACAGGATGTAAAAAACTGACAAACATTTATATTTTCAAAAGATATTCAAGCAGCTTTGTGAAACAATACTATTAATATTAATGTTATGAATGATAAACAAGTTAAGATATAATAATGCTTCGGTGTACTAGTATATTGTACTAAATAAATGAATTTACTTACTTAAAGGAAGAAAACGTATGTATTCAGAAGGAAGAAGTATAGTTGCATATGTTATAATTTCCGGTAGTTCAAGCTACAGAATTAGCAGCTGCAGCAACTGGGAAATCAACGTTCTAATAAAGAAAGTTTGTAAAGAGTGTGCTACAAATGAAGATATTTCTTCAAGTACCAGTGCTGCTTTTTTTTTACTTTGGCC
>CALNHX010007090.1:56165-78808 GCA_940337035.1 Agriotes lineatus | reverse complement strand
AAAAATAAGGTGTTTTTATATATACCTGTTTTTTAGATTTGATATCATATCAGCTTAACATAGGTAAGTGTTACACGCTTTCCTCTTCTCCAAAGGACACTAACTCTATAATTATTCTGCTTTGCGAAACCTTCCTTGACATCTCTAACCCCGTAGCAACCGTGGTTAAGTATTTTGGTCAGAATGAGCCACCCCTACATTTTGGAAGTAACTTAACAATTTATGTGCTCGATTTATTGTCCAATTTAGAATTTGACCACATTATTCCCTCAAAAGGAAATAATGGGCAACACTTCGAAACCACACGATGATCGTTCTAGAGCAGATACTAAGATAAATACAAAATCTGAAAAACAAATGACCATATAATTCGAAAACTATGCCATTAATATCTTTTGCAAATACCTATTTTTGATACTTGTCGTTACAATAAACGGAACTTGCCTCGATGGTAAACGCATTCATCTTATCTCGATGGACAATACCTCTATAATTATTGTTGTACTATCTAGCACCTTTCTTGAAGCCCCCAAAACTCGTAGTAATCGGGCTTGAGTACGTTAGTCACAATGAGCGAACACTAGATTTTGGAAGTTGCTTACCAATTTTATCTTGTATTCGTAGAGGTCACTGTGCTCGATCAATTGGTGGATTTTGTTCGTGACCATATTGTTCCCTCAACATACAATAATAGAAATAAACAAAAAAGCTATACCAGATCATTCGAGAACAGAATGGATATAAAATCTGAAAAATATAAAACCCATATAGTTTTAAATTTCAAAAATAAGGTGTTTTTATATATACCTGTTTTTTAGATTTGATATCATATCAGCTTAACATAGGTAAGTGTTACACGCTTTCCTCTTCTCCAAAGGACACTAACTCTATAATTATTCTGCTTTGCGAAACCTTCCTTGACATCTCTAACCCCGTAGCAACCGTGGTTAGGTATTTTGGTCAGAATGAGCCACCCCTACATTTTGGAAGTAACTTAACAATTTATGTGCTCGATTTATTCTCCAATTTAGAATTTGACCACATTATTCCCTCAAAAGGAAATAATGGGCAACACTTCGAAACCACACGATGATCGTTCTAGAGCAGATACTAAGATAAATACAAAATCTGAAAAACAAATGACCATATAATTCGAAAACTATGCCATTAATATCTTTTGCAAATACCTATTATGGATACTTGTCGTTACAATAAACGGAACTTGCCTCGATGGTAAACGCATTCATCTTATCTCGATGGACAATACCTCTATAATTATTGTTGTACTATCTAGCACCTTTCTTGAAGCCCCCAAAACTCGTAGTAATCGGGCTTGAGTACGTTAGTCACAATGAGCGAACACTAGATTTTGGAAGTTGCTTACCAATTTTATCTTGTATTCGTAGAGGTCACTGTGCTCGATCAATTGGTGGATTTTGTTCGTGACCATATTGTTCCCTCAACATACAATAATAGAAATAAACAAAAAAACTATACCAGATCATTCGAGAACAGAATGGATATAAAATCTGAAAAATATAAAACCCATATAGTTTTAAATTTCAAAAATAAGGTGTTTTTATATATACCTGTTTTTTAGATTTGATATCATATCAGCTTAACATAGGTAAGTGTTACACGCTTTCCTCTTCTCCAAAGGACACTAACTCTATAATTATTCTGCTTTGCGAAACCTTCCTTGACATCTCTAACCCCGTAGCAACCGTGGTTAAGTATTTTGGTCAGAATGAGCCACCCCTACATTTTGGAAGTAACTTAACAATTTATGTGCTCGATTTATTGTCCAATTTAGAATTTGACCACATTATTCCCTCAAAAGGAAATAATGGGCAACACTTCGAAACCACACGATGATCGTTCTAGAGCAGATACTAAGATAAATACAAAATCTGAAAAACAAATGACCATATAATTCGAAAACTATGCCATTAATATCTTTTGCAAATACCTATTTTTGATACTTGTCGTTACAATAAACGGAACTTGCCTCGATGGTAAACGCATTCATCTTATCTCGATGGACAATACCTCTATAATTATTGTTGTACTATCTAGCACCTTTCTTGAAGCCCCCAAAACTCGTAGTAATCGGGCTTGAGTACGTTAGTCACAATGAGCGAACACTAGATTTTGGAAGTTGCTTACCAATTTTATCTTGTATTCGTAGAGGTCACTGTGCTCGATCAATTGGTGGATTTTGTTCGTGACCATATTGTTCCCTCAACATACAATAATAGAAATAAACAAAAAAGCTATACCAGATCATTCGAGAACAGAATGGATATAAAATCTGAAAAATATAAAACCCATATAGTTTTAAATTTCAAAAATAAGGTGTTTTTATATATACCTGTTTTTTAGATTTGATATCATATCAGCTTAACATAGGTAAGTGTTACACGCTTTCCTCTTCTCCAAAGGACACTAACTCTATAATTATTCTGCTTTGCGAAACCTTCCTTGACATCTCTAACCCCGTAGCAACCGTGGTTAGGTATTTTGGTCAGAATGAGCCACCCCTACATTTTGGAAGTAACTTAACAATTTATGTGCTCGATTTATTCTCCAATTTAGAATTTGACCACATTATTCCCTCAAAAGGAAATAATGGGCAACACTTCGAAACCACACGATGATCGTTCTAGAGCAGATACTAAGATAAATACAAAATCTGAAAAACAAATGACCATATAATTCGAAAACTATGCCATTAATATCTTTTGCAAATACCTATTATGGATACTTGTCGTTACAATAAACGGAACTTGCCTCGATGGTAAACGCATTCATCTTATCTCGATGGACAATACCTCTATAATTATTGTTGTACTATCTAGCACCTTTCTTGAAGCCCCCAAAACTCGTAGTAATCGGGCTTGAGTACGTTAGTCACAATGAGCGAACACTAGATTTTGGAAGTTGCTTACCAATTTTATCTTGTATTCGTAGAGGTCACTGTGCTCGATCAATTGGTGGATTTTGTTCGTGACCATATTGTTCCCTCAACATACAATAATAGAAATAAACAAAAAAACTATACCAGATCATTCGAGAACAGAATGGATATAAAATCTGAAAAATATAAAACCCATATAGTTTTAAATTTCAAAAATAAGGTGTTTTTATATATACCTGTTTTTTAGATTTGATATCATATCAGCTTAACATAGGTAAGTGTTACACGCTTTCCTCTTCTCCAAAGGACACTAACTCTATAATTATTCTGCTTTGCGAAACCTTCCTTGACATCTCTAACCCCGTAGCAACCGTGGTTAAGTATTTTGGTCAGAATGAGCCACCCCTACATTTTGGAAGTAACTTAACAATTTATGTGCTCGATTTATTGTCCAATTTAGAATTTGAGCACATTATTCCCTCAAAAGGAAATAATGGGCAACACTTCGAAACCACACGATGATCGTTCTAGAGCAGATACTAAGATAAATACAAAATCTGAAAAACAAATGACCATATAATTCGAAAACTATACCATTAATATCTTTTGCAAATACCTATTTTTGATACTTGTCGTTACAATAAACGGAACTTGCCTCGATGGTAAACGCATTCATCTTATCTCGATGGACAATACCTCTATAATTATTGATGTACTATCTAGCACCTTTCTTGAAGCCCCCAAAACTCGTAGTAATCGGGCTTGAGTACGTTAGTCACAATGAGCGAACACTAGATTTTGGAAGTTGCTTACCAATTTTATCTTGTATTCGTAGAGGTCACTGTGCTCGATCAATTGGTGGATTTTGTTCGTGACCATATTGTTCCCTCAACATACAATAATAGAAATAAACAAAAAAGCTATACCAGATCATTCGAGAACAGAATGGATATAAAATCTGAAAAATATAAAACCCATATAGTTTTAAATTTCAAAAATAAGGTGTTTTTATATATACCTGTTTTTTAGATTTGATATCATATCAGCTTAACATAGGTAAGTGTTACACGCTTTCCTCTTCTCCAAAGGACACTAACTCTATAATTATTCTGCTTTGCGAAACCTTCCTTGACATCTCTAACCCCGTAGCAACCGTGGTTAAGTATTTTGGTCAGAATGAGCCACCCCTACATTTTGGAAGTAACTTAACAATTTATGTGCTCGATTTATTCTCCAATTTAGAATTTGACCACATTATTCCCTCAAAAGGAAATAATGGGCAACACTTCGAAACCACACGATGATCGTTCTAGAGCAGATACTAAGATAAATACAAAATCTGAAAAACAAATGACCATATAATTCGAAAACTATGCCATTAATATCTTTTGCAAATACCTATTTTTGATACTTGTCGTTACAATAAACGGAACTTGCCTCGATGGTAAACGCATTCATCTTATCTCGATGGACAATACCTCTATAATTATTGTTGTACTATCTAGCACCTTTCTTGAAGCCCCCAAAACTCGTAGTAATCGGGCTTGAGTACGTTAGTCACAATGAGCGAACACTAGATTTTGGAAGTTGCTTACCAATTTTATCTTGTATTCGTAGAGGTCACTGTGCTCGATCAATTGGTGGATTTTGTTCGTGACCATATTGTTCCCTCAACATACAATAATAGAAATAAACAAAAAAACTATACCAGATCATTCGAGAACAGAATGGATATAAAATCTGAAAAATATAAAACCCATATAGTTTTAAATTTCAAAAATAAGGTGTTTTTATATATACCTGTTTTTTAGATTTGATATCATATCAGCTTAACATAGGTAAGTGTTACACGCTTTCCTCTTCTCCAAAGGACACTAACTCTATAATTATTCTGCTTTGCGAAACCTTCCTTGACATCTCTAACCCCGTAGCAACCGTGGTTAGGTATTTTGGTCAGAATGAGCCACCCCTACATTTTGGAAGTAACTTAACAATTTATGTGCTCGATTTATTCTCCAATTTAGAATTTGACCACATTATTCCCTCAAAAGGAAATAATGGGCAACACTTCGAAACCACACGATGATCGTTCTAGAGCAGATACTAAGATAAATACAAAATCGGAAAAACAAATGACCATATAATTCGAAAACTATGCCATTAATATCTTTTGCAAATACCTATTTTTGATACTTGTCGTTACAATAAACGGAACTTGCCTCGATGGTAAACGCATTCATCTTATCTCGATGGACAATACCTCTATAATTATTGTTGTACTATCTAGCACCTTTCTTGAAGCCCCCAAAACTCGTAGTAATCGGGCTTGAGTACGTTAGTCACAATGAGCGAACACTAGATTTTGGAAGTTGCTTACCAATTTTATCTTGTATTCGTAGAGGTCACTGTGCTCGATCAATTGGTGGATTTTGTTCGTGACCATATTGTTCCCTCAACATACAATAATAGAAATAAACAAAAAAACTATACCAGATCATTCGAGAACAGAATGGATATAAAATCTGAAAAATATAAAACCCATATAGTTTTAAATTTCAAAAATAAGGGGTTTTTATATATACCTGTTTTTTAGATTTGATATCATATCAGCTTAACATAGGTAAGTGTTACACGCTTTCCTCTTCTCCAAAGGACACTAACTCTATAATTATTCTGCTTTGCGAAACCTTCCTTGACATCTCTAACCCCGTAGCAACCGTGGTTAAGTATTTTGGTCAGAATGAGCCACCCCTACATTTTGGAAGTAACTTAACAATTTATGTGCTCGATTTATTGTCCAATTTAGAATTTGACCACATTATTCCCTCAAAAGGAAATAATGGGCAACACTTCGAAACCACACGATGATCGTTCTAGAGCAGATACTAAGATAAATACAAAATCTGAAAAACAAATGACCATATAATTCGAAAACTATGCCATTAATATCTTTTGCAAATACCTATTTTTGATACTTGTCGTTACAATAAACGGAACTTGCCTCGATGGTAAACGCATTCATCTTATCTCGATGGACAATACCTCTATAATTATTGTTGTACTATCTAGCACCTTTCTTGAAGCCCCCAAAACTCGTAGTAATCGGGCTTGAGTACGTTAGTCACAATGAGCGAACACTAGATTTTGGAAGTTGCTTACCAATTTTATCTTGTATTCGTAGAGGTCACTGTGCTCGATCAATTGGTGGATTTTGTTCGTGACCATATTGTTCCCTCAACATACAATAATAGAAATAAACAAAAAAACTATACCAGATCATTCGAGAACAGAATGGATATAAAATCTGAAAAATATAAAACCCATATAGTTTTAAATTTCAAAAATAAGGTGTTTTTATATATACCTGTTTTTTAGATTTGATATCATATCAGCTTAACATAGGTAAGTGTTACACGCTTTCCTCTTCTCCAAAGGACACTAACTCTATAATTATTCTGCTTTGCGAAACCTTCCTTGACATCTCTAACCCCGTAGCAACCGTGGTTAGGTATTTTGGTCAGAATGAGCCACCCCTACATTTTGGAAGTAACTTAACAATTTATGTGCTCGATTTATTCTCCAATTTAGAATTTGACCACATTATTCCCTCAAAAGGAAATAATGGGCAACACTTCGAAACCACACGATGATCGTTCTAGCGCAGATACTAAGATAAATACAAAATCGGAAAAACAAATGACCATATAATTCGAAAACTATGCCATTAATATCTTTTGCAAATACCTATTATGGATACTTGTCGTTACAATAAACGGAACTTGCCTCGATGGTAAACGCATTCATCTTATCTCGATGGACAATACCTCTATAATTATTGTTGTACTATCTAGCACCTTTCTTGAAGCCCCCAAAACTCGTAGTAATCGGGCTTGAGTACGTTAGTCACAATGAGCGAACACTAGATTTTGGACGTTGCTTACCAATTTTATCTTGTATTCGTAGAGGTCACTGTGCTCGATCAATTGGTGGATTTTGTTCGTGACCATATTGTTCCCTCAACATACAATAATAGAAATAAACAAAAAAACTATACCAGATCATTCGAGAACAGAATGGATATAAAATCTGAAAAATATAAAACCCATATAGTTTTAAATTTCAAAAATAAGGTGTTTTTATATATACCTGTTTTTTAGATTTGATATCATATCAGCTTAACATAGGTAAGTGTTACACGCTTTCCTCTTCTCCAAAGGACACTAACTCTATAATTATTCTGCTTTGCGAAACCTTCCTTGACATCTCTAACCCCGTAGCAACCGTGGTTAAGTATTTTGGTCAGAATGAGCCACCCCTACATTTTGGAAGTAACTTAACAATTTATGTGCTCGATTTATTCTCCAATTTAGAATTTGACCACATTATTCCCTCAAAAGGAAATAATGGGCAACACTTCGAAACCACACGATGATCGTTCTAGAGCAGATACTAAGATAAATACAAAATCTGAAAAACAAATGACCATATAATTCGAAAACTATGCCATTAATATCTTTTGCAAATACCTATTTTTGATACTTGTCGTTACAATAAACGGAACTTGCCTCGATGGTAAACGCATTCATCTTATCTCGATGGACAATACCTCTATAATTATTGTTGTACTATCTAGCACCTTTCTTGAAGCCCCCAAAACTCGTAGTAATCGGGCTTGAGTACGTTAGTCACAATGAGCGAACACTAGATTTTGGAAGTTGCTTACCAATTTTATCTTGTATTCGTAGAGGTCACTGTGCTCGATCAATTGGTGGATTTTGTTCGTGACCATATTGTTCCCTCAACATACAATAATAGAAATAAACAAAAAAACTATTCCAGATCATTCGAGAACAGAATGGATATAAAATCTGAAAAATATAAAACCCATATAGTTTTAAATTTCAAAAATAAGGTGTTTTTATATATACCTGTTTTTTAGATTTGATATCATATCAGCTTAACATAGGTAAGTGTTACACGCTTTCCTCTTCTCCAAAGGACACTAACTCTATAATTATTCTGCTTTGCGAAACCTTCCTTGACATCTCTAACCCCGTAGCAACCGTGGTTAGGTATTTTGGTCAGAATGAGCCACCCCTACATTTTGGAAGTAACTTAACAATTTATGTGCTCGATTTATTCTCCAATTTAGAATTTGACCACATTATTCCCTCAAAAGGAAATAATGGGCAACACTTCGAAACCACACGATGATCGTTCTAGAGCAGATACTAAGATAAATACAAAATCTGAAAAACAAATGACCATATAATTCGAAAACTATGCCATTAATATCTTTTGCAAATACCTATTTTTGATACTTGTCGTTACAATAAACGGAACTTGCCTCGATGGTAAACGCATTCATCTTATCTCGATGGACAATACCTCTATAATTATTGTTGAACTATCTAGCACCTTTCTTGAAGCCCCCAAAACTCGTAGTAATCGGGCTTGAGTACGTTAGTCACAATGAGCGAACACTAGATTTTGGAAGTTGCTTACCAATTTTATCTTGTATTCGTAGAGGTCACTGTGCTCGATCAATTGGTGGATTTTGTTCGTGACCATATTGTTCCCTCAACATACAATAATAGAAATAAACAAAAAAACTATACCAGATCATTCGAGAACAGAATGGATATAAAATCTGAGAAATATAAAACTCATATAGTTTTAAATTTCAAAAATAAGGTGTTTTTATATATACCTGTTTTTTAGATTTGATATCATATCAGCTTAACATAGGTAAGTGTTACACGCTTTCCTCTTCTCCAAAGGACACTAACTCTATAATTATTCTGCTTTGCGAAACCTTCCTTGACATCTCTAACCCCGTAGCAACCGTGGTTAGGTATTTTGGTCAGAATGAGCCACCCCTACATTTTGGAAGTAACTTAACAATTTATGTGCTCGATTTATTCTCCAATTTAGAATTTGACCACATTATACCCTCAAAAGGAAATAATGGGCAACACTTCGAAACCACACGATGATCGTTCTAGAGCAGATACTAAGATAAATACAAAATCTGAAAAACAAATGACCATATAATTCGAAAACTATGCCATTAATATCTTTTGCAAATACCTATTTTTGATACTTGTCGTTACAATAAACGGAACTTGCCTCGATGGTAAACGCATTCATCTTATCTCGATGGACAATACCTCTATAATTATTGTTGTACTATCTAGCACCTTTCTTGAAGCCCCCAAAACTCGTAGTAATCGGGCTTGAGTACGTTAGTCACAATGAGCGAACACTAGATTTTGGAAGTTGCTTACCAATTTTATCTTGTATTCGTAGAGGTCACTGTGCTCGATCAATTGGTGGATTTTGTTCGTGACCATATTGTTCCCTCAACATACAATAATAGAAATAAACAAAAAAACTATACCAGATCATTCGAGAACAGAATGGATATAAAATCTGAAAAATATAAAACCCATATAGTTTTAAATTTCAAAAATAAGGTGTTTTTATATATACCTGTTTTTTAGATTTGATATCATATCAGCTTAACATAGGTAAGTGTTACACGCTTTCCTCTTCTCCAAAGGACACTAACTCTATAATTATTCTGCTTTGCGAAACCTTCCTTGACATCTCTAACCCCGTAGCAACCGTGGTTAGGTATTTTGGTCAGAATGAGCCACCCCTACATTTTGGAAGTAACTTAACAATTTATGTGCTCGATTTATTCTCCAATTTAGAATTTGACCACATTATTCCCTCAAAAGGAAATAATGGGCAACACTTCGAAACCACACGATGATCGTTCTAGAGCAGATACTAAGATAAATACAAAATCTGAAAAACAAATGACCATATAATTCGAAAACTATGCCATTAATATCTTTTGCAAATACCTATTTTTGATACTTGTCGTTACAATAAACGGAACTTGCCTCGATGGTAAACGCATTCATCTTATCTCGATGGACAATACCTCTATAATTATTGTTGTACTATCTAGCACCTTTCTTGAAGCCCCCAAAACTCGTAGTAATCGGGCTTGAGTACGTTAGTCACAATGAGCGAACACTAGATTTTGGAAGTTGCTTACCAATTTTATCTTGTATTCGTAGAGGTCACTGTGCTCGATCAATTGGTGGATTTTGTTCGTGACCATATTGTTCCCTCAACATACAATAATAGAAATAAACAAAAAAACTATACCAGATCATTCGAGAACAGAATGGATATAAAATCTGAAAAATATAAAACTCATATAGTTTTAAATTTCAAAAATAAGGTGTTTTTATATATACCTGTTTTTTAGATTTGATATCATATCAGCTTAACATAGGTAAGTGTTACACGCTTTCCTCTTCTCCAAAGGACACTAACTCTATAATTATTCTGCTTTGCGAAACCTTCCTTGACATCTCTAACCCCGTAGCAACCGTGGTTAAGTATTTTGGTCAGAATGAGCCACCCCTACATTTTGGAAGTAACTTAACAATTTATGTGTTTGATTTATTATCCAATTTAGAATTTGACCACATTATTCCCTCAAAAGGAAATAATGGGCAACACTTCCAAACCACACGATGATCGTTCTAGAGCAGATACTAAGATAAATACAAAATCTGAAAAACAAATGACCATATAATTCGAAAACTATGCCATTAATATCTTTTGCAAATACCTATTTTTGATACTTGTCGTTACAATAAACGGAACTTGCCTCGATGGTAAACGCATTCATCTTATCTCGATGGACAATACCTCTATAATTATTGTTGTACTATCTAGCACCTTTCTTGAAGCCCCCAAAACTCGTAGTAATCGGGCTTGAGTACGTTAGTCACAATGAGCGAACACTAGATTTTGGAAGTTGCTTACCAATTTTATCTTGTATTCGTAGAGGTCACTGTGCTCGATCAATTGGTGGATTTTGTTCGTGACCATATTGTTCCCTCAACATACAATAATAGAAATAAACAAAAAAACTATACCAGATCATTCGAGAACAGAATGGATATAAAATCTGAAAAATATAAAACTCATATAGTTTTAAATTTCAAAAATAAGGTGTTTTTATATATACCTGTTTTTTAGATTTGATATCATATCAGCTTAACATAGGTAAGTGTTACACGCTTTCCTCTTCTCCAAAGGACACTAACTCTATAATTATTCTGCTTTGCGAAACCTTCCTTGACATCTCTAACCCCGTAGCAACCGTGGTTAGGTATTTTGGTCAGAATGAGCCACCCCTACATTTTGGAAGTAACTTAACAATTTATGTGCTCGATTTATTATCCAATTTAGAATTTGACCACATTATTCCCTCAAAAGGAAATAATGGGCAACACTTCGAAACCACACGATGATCGTTCTAGAGCAGATACTAAGATAAATACAAAATCTGAAAAACAAATGACCATATAATTCGAAAACTATGCCATTAATATCTTTTGCAAATACCTATTTTTGATACTTGTCGTTACAATAAACGGAACTTGCCTCGATGGTAAACGCATTCATCTTATCTCGATGGACAATACCTCTATAATTATTGTTGTACTATCTAGCACCTTTCTTGAAGCCCCCAAAACTCGTAGTAATCGGGCTTGAGTACGTTAGTCACAATGAGCGAACACTAGATTTTGGAAGTTGCTTACCAATTTTATCTTGTATTCGTAGAGGTCACTGTGCTCGATCAATTGGTGGATTTTGTTCGTGACCATATTGTTCCCTCAACATACAATAATAGAAATAAACAAAAAAACTATACCAGATCATTCGAGAACAGAATGGATATAAAATCTGAAAAATATAAAACCCATATAGTTTTAAATTTCAAAAATAAGGCGTTTTTATATATACCTGTTTTTTAGATTTGATATCATATCAGCTTAACATAGGTAAGTGTTACACGCTTTCCTCTTCTCCAAAGGACACTAACTCTATAATTATTCTGCTTTGCGAAACCTTCCTTGACATCTCTAACCCCGTAGCAACCGTGGTTAGGTATTTTGGTCAGAATGAGCCACCCCTACATTTTGGAAGTAACTTAACAATTTATGTGCTCGATTTATTCTCCAATTTAGAATTTGACCACATTATTCCCTCAAAAGGAAATAATGGGCAACACTTCGAAACCACACGATGATCGTTCTAGAGCAGATACTAAGATAAATACAAAATCTGAAAAACAAATGACCATATAATTCGAAAACTATGCCATTAATATCTTTTGCAAATACCTATTTTTGATACTTGTCGTTACAATAAACGGAACTTGCCTCGATGGTAAACGCATTCATCTTATCTCGATGGACAATACCTCTATAATTATTGTTGTACTATCTAGCACCTTTCTTGAAGCCCCCAAAACTCGTAGTAATCGGGCTTGAGTACGTTAGTCACAATGAGCGAACACTAGATTTTGGAAGTTGCTTACCAATTTTATCTTGTATTCGTAGAGGTCACTGTGCTCGATCAATTGGTGGATTTTGTTCGTGACCATATTGTTCCCTCAACATACAATAATAGAAATAAACAAAAAAACTATACCAGATCATTCGAGAACAGAATGGATATAAAATCTGAAAAATATAAAACTCATATAGTTTTAAATTTCAAAAATAAGGTGTTTTTATATATACCTGTTTTTTAGATTTGATATCATATCAGCTTAACATAGGTAAGTGTTACACGCTTTCCTCTTCTCCAAAGGACACTAACTCTATAATTATTCTGCTTTGCGAAACCTTCCTTGACATCTCTAACCCCGTAGCAACCGTGGTTAGGTATTTTGGTCAGAATGAGCCACCCCTACATTTTGGAAGTAACTTAACAATTTATGTGCTCGATTTATTATCCAATTTAGAATTTGACCACATTATTCCCTCAAAAGGAAATAATGGGCAACACTTCGAAACCACACGATGATCGTTCTAGAGCAGATACTAAGATAAATACAAAATCTGAAAAACAAATGACCATATAATTCGAAAACTATGCCATTAATATCTTTTGCAAATACCTATTTTTGATACTTGTCGTTACAATAAACGGAACTTGCCTCGATGGTAAACGCATTCATCTTATCTCGATGGACAATACCTCTATAATTATTGTTGTACTATCTAGCACCTTTCTTGAAGCCCCCAAAACTCGTAGTAATCGGGCTTGAGTACGTTAGTCACAATGAGCGAACACTAGATTTTGGAAGTTGCTTACCAATTTTATCTTGTATTCGTAGAGGTCACTGTGCTCGATCAATTGGTGGATTTTGTTCGTGACCATATTGTTCCCTCAACATACAATAATAGAAATAAACAAAAAAACTATACCAGATCATTCGAGAACAGAATGGATATAAAATCTGAAAAATATAAAACTCATATAGTTTTAAATTTCAAAAATAAGGTGTTTTTATATATACCTGTTTTTTAGATTTGATATCATATCAGCTTAACATAGGTAAGTGTTACACGCTTTCCTCTTCTCCAAAGGACACTAACTCTATAATTATTCTGCTTTGCGAAACCTTCCTTGACATCTCTAACCCCGTAGCAACCGTGGTTAAGTATTTTGGTCAGAATGAGCCACCCCTACATTTTGGAAGTAACTTAACAATTTATGTGTTCGATTTATTATCCAATTTAGAATTTGACCACATTATTCCCTCAAAAGGAAATAATGGGCAACACTTCAAAACCACACGATGATCGTTCTAGAGCAGATACTAAGATAAATACAAAATCTGAAAAACAAATGACCATATAATTCGAAAACTATGCCATTAATATCTTTTGCAAATACCTATTTTTGATACTTGTCGTTACAATAAACGGAACTTGCCTCGATGGTAAACGCATTCATCTTATCTCGATGGACAATACCTCTATAATTATTGTTGTACTATCTAGCACCTTTCTTGAAGCCCCCAAAACTCGTAGTAATCGGGCTTGAGTACGTTAGTCACAATGAGCGAACACTAGATTTTGGAAGTTGCTTACCAATTTTATCTTGTATTCGTAGAGGTCACTGTGCTCGATCAATTGGTGGATTTTGTTCGTGACCATATTGTTCCCTCAACATACAATAATAGAAATAAACAAAAAAACTATACCAGATCATTTGAGAACAGAATGGATATAAAATCTGAAAAATATAAAACTCATATAGTTTTAAATTTCAAAAATAAGGTGTTTTTATATATACCTGTTTTTTAGATTTGATATCATATCAGCTTAACATAGGTAAGTGTTACACGCTTTCCTCTTCTCCAAAGGACACTAACTCTATAATTATTCTGCTTTGCGAAACCTTCCTTGACATCTCTAACCCCGTAGCAACCGTGGTTAGGTATTTTGGTCAGAATGAGCCACCCCTACATTTTGGAAGTAACTTAACAATTTATGTGCTCGATTTATTATCCAATTTAGAATTTGACCACATTATTCCCTCAAAAGGAAATAATGGGCAACACTTCGAAACCACACGATGATCGTTCTAGAGCAGATACTAAGATAAATACAAAATCTGAAAAACAAATGACCATATAATTCGAAAACTATGCCATTAATATCTTTTGCAAATACCTATTTTTGATACTTGTCGTTACAATAAACGGAACTTGCCTCGATGGTAAACGCATTCATCTTATCTCGATGGACAATACCTCTATAATTATTGTTGTACTATCTAGCACCTTTCTTGAAGCCCCCAAAACTCGTAGTAATCGGGCTTGAGTACGTTAGTCACAATGAGCGAACACTAGATTTTGGAAGTTGCTTACCAATTTTATCTTGTATTCGTAGAGGTCACTGTGCTCGATCAATTGGTGGATTTTGTTCGTGACCATATTGTTCCCTCAACATACAATAATAGAAATAAACAAAAAAACTATACCAGATCATTCGAGAACAGAATGGATATAAAATCTGAAAAATATAAAACTCATATAGTTTTAAATTTCAAAAATAAGGTGTTTTTATATATACCTGTTTTTTAGATTTGATATCATATCAGCTTAACATAGGTAAGTGTTACACGCTTTCCTCTTCTCCAAAGGACACTAACTCTATAATTATTCTGCTTTGCGAAACCTTCCTTGACATCTCTAACCCCGTAGCAACCGTGGTTAGGTATTTTGGTCAGAATGAGCCACCCCTACATTTTGGAAGTAACTTAACAATTTATGTGCTCGATTTATTATCCAATTTAGAATTTGACCACATTATTCCCTCAAAAGGAAATAATGGGCAACACTTCGAAACCACACGATGATCGTTCTAGAGCAGATACTAAGATAAATACAAAATCTGAAAAACAAATGACCATATAATTCGAAAACTATGCCATTAATATCTTTTGCAAATACCTATTTTTGATACTTGTCGTTACAATAAACGGAACTTGCCTCGATGGTAAACGCATTCATCTTATCTCGATGGACAATACCTCTATAATTATTGTTGTACTATCTAGCACCTTTCTTGAAGCCCCCAAAACTCGTAGTAATCGGGCTTGAGTACGTTAGTCACAATGAGCGAACACTAGATTTTGGAAGTTGCTTACCAATTTTATCTTGTATTCGTAGAGGTCACTGTGCTCGATCAATTGGTGGATTTTGTTCGTGACCATATTGTTCCCTCAACATACAATAATAGAAATAAACAAAAAAACTATACCAGATCATTCGAGAACAGAATGGATATAAAATCTGAAAAATATAAAACTCATATAGTTTTAAATTTCAAAAATAAGGTGTTTTTATATATACCTGTTTTTTAGATTTGATATCATATCAGCTTAACATAGGTAAGTGTTACACGCTTTCCTCTTCTCCAAAGGACACTAACTCTATAATTATTCTGCTTTGCGAAACCTTCCTTGACATCTCTAACCCCGTAGCAACCGTGGTTAGGTATTTTGGTCAGAATGAGCCACCCCTACATTTTGGAAGTAACTTAACAATTTATGTGCTCGATTTATTCTCCAATTTAGAATTTGACCACATTATTCCCTCAAAAGGAAATAATGGGCAACACTTCGAAACCACACGATGATCGTTCTAGAGCAGATACTAAGATAAATACAAAATCTGAAAAACAAATGACCATATAATTCGAAAACTATGCCATTAATATCTTTTGCAAATACCTATTTTTGATACTTGTCGTTACAATAAACGGAACTTGCCTCGATGGTAAACGCATTCATCTTATCTCGATGGACAATACCTCTATAATTATTGTTGTACTATCTAGCACCTTTCTTGAAGCCCCCAAAACTCGTAGTAATCGGGCTTGAGTACGTTAGTCACAATGAGCGAACACTAGATTTTGGAAGTTGCTTACCAATTTTATCTTGTATTCGTAGAGGTCACTGTGCTCGATCAATTGGTGGATTTTGTTCGTGACCATATTGTTCCCTCAACATACAATAATAGAAATAAACAAAAAAACTATACCAGATCATTCGAGAACAGAATGGATATAAAATCTGAAAAATATAAAACTCATATAGTTTTAAATTTCAAAAATAAGGTGTTTTTATATATACCTGTTTTTTAGATTTGATATCATATCAGCTTAACATAGGTAAGTGTTACACGCTTTCCTCTTCTCCAAAGGACACTAACTCTATAATTATTCTGCTTTGCGAAACCTTCCTTGACATCTCTAACCCCGTAGCAACCGTGGTTAGGTATTTTGGTCAGAATGAGCCACCCCTACATTTTGGAAGTAACTTAACAATTTATGTGCTCGATTTATTCTCCAATTTAGAATTTGACCACATTATTCCCTCAAAAGGAAATAATGGGCAACACTTCGAAACCACACGATGATCGTTCTAGAGCAGATACTAAGATAAATACAAAATCTGAAAAACAAATGACCATATAATTCGAAAACTATGCCATTAATATCTTTTGCAAATACCTATTTTTGATACTTGTCGTTACAATAAACGGAACTTGCCTCGATGGTAAACGCATTCATCTTATCTCGATGGACAATACCTCTATAATTATTGTTGTACTATCTAGCACCTTTCTTGAAGCCCCCAAAACTCGTAGTAATCGGGCTTGAGTACGTTAGTCACAATGAGCGAACACTAGATTTTGGAAGTTGCTTACCAATTTTATCTTGTATTCGTAGAGGTCACTGTGCTCGATCAATTGGTGGATTTTGTTCGTGACCATATTGTTCCCTCAACATACAATAATAGAAATAAACAAAAAAACTATACCAGATCATTCGAGAACAGAATGGATATAAAATCTGAAAAATATAAAACCCATATAGTTTTAAATTTCAAAAATAAGGTGTTTTTATATATACCTTTTTTTTTTTATTTTATTTATTTAATACAATGCGCATCAACCTCGAGGGTTATTAGCGCTTTTTGTAGTAACAATGGCTATTTAACAAGTTGGGTATAAGATTATATGCAATACAACATTGATACGGTACAGAATCTGCGAGTACATTTTGTTGTCTTAAATTTTATTTAGGTATTTAGTCTCTTTGAGGTATGAAATAAGGTTTTTTATGTTGCACTTTTCACCTAAAATAACTGGGACGTCTCCTAAGATGTTAAACCTTTGTCTCGCGCTCCTATGTTTTGGACACTAGACAAGCACGTGTTTCACGGACACTGAGGTGTTGCACACATCGCAGAGCGGTGGTTCGCTTCGCGACATAAGGTGGCCATGCGAGAATGTGGTGTGTCCGATTCTTAATCTGGTGATTAACACTTGTTCACTTCTGTTGAGCTTGTTTTGTGACCACCGTTTAACAGATTTCTTTATTTCGCATAGTTTGGACTGGGATCGGTTCCACTTATTCTGCCATGTCGTTGTGATCTTGCATTTTACGGATGCTATATAGTCTGATAGTACGACTCTAGTTACCTTTTGGACATCTGGATCACTAATTGCTTTTCTTGCCGCCTTGTCTGCAGCCTCGTTTCCGGCTATGCCAATGTGGGACGGGATCCATATAAACTTTACTTCTTTGCCGGCTGTTTGGATTGCGTGGAGTTTTTCCTTTATAAGATGGGTTATGGGGTTTGTGGGATAGGTTTGTTGTATACATGTTAGAGCACTGAGGGAGTCTGATAGGATTATAAAGCGTTGACTGAGGTTTTGTGTTGCATAGACCAGGGCCTGTAGTATAGCATATAATTCCCCTGAACATATGGAATAGGTGTTGGGCATGGAAAACATAATTGTTTCTGTTGGGGTAACGATTGCTATCCCAGTTCCGATTTCCGTTTTTGAAGCATCTGTATATATTTGTGTCCAGTCAGGGAAATTGTGAAGGGTGTCATTTAGGAGTGTCTTGATTAGGTTGGGATTGATTTCTTTCTTGTTATAATGAGATAAAGTAGTGTCGCAGATTGGGGGATTTATAGTCCAAGGAGGAGGTATTTCGACAATGGAGAAGAACTTCGGTGGTAGTATTATGTTGATTTCAGACGTATATCTATTTAATCGTTCGTAGAATGGTGGGACTGTTCTTTTCTTTGTTTGGTAGATGTTGTTGTATCTTTTAGAAAAGGTGTTTTTATAAACGGGATTTTGTGTTTGCGGAGCAATTTTCGTGGCGAAGGTAAGACTTAGATATTTTCGTCTTAGGTATAAGGGGGGCTCACCGGCTTCACAGTACAGGCTTTCTATCGGACTTGTTCGGAATGCTCCAAGTGCTGTGCGTATTGCTAAGTTTTGAATTTTGTCAATTTGCCTCAAAAGTGATGTTTTGGCTGATCCATACGCTATAGAGCCGTAGTCTATTTTTGACCTTATGAGTGATTTGTATATAAGTAGGAGATGATCTGTGTCCGCTCCCCATGATTTATTCGCCAATATTTTTATTAAATTTATGCTTTTTTGACATGACGTAATTAAGTTTCTTATATGTGTTTCCCAATTTAATTTGTTGTCAAAGTACATTCCGAGAAACTTGATGTTGTCTACATATTGTAATTCTTGACCGTACAGTTTTAGTGTCGGTGGGTTGATAACTTGTTTTGGAGAGAATATGACACATTTTGTTTTTGTTGTTGAGAAGAGGAACCCGGATCCATTTGACCAGTTCTCTAGTTTGTCCAGATGTCCCTGAAGGGTGTTAATTATGGAATCTATGTTGTTTCCTCTTGTGAAGAGTACAAGGTCGTCTGCAAATATTCTTGCCTTTACGGGCGGCTCAATGCATTCTAGGATATCATTAATTGCTGCTATAAACAAGGTAACACTTATGACTGATCCTTGTGGGATACCGTTTTCTTGAACCGTTCTGCTAGATAAACAGCCGTTAGCTCGTACTTGGAAGTATCTGTTTTGAAGAAAGTTTTGTATAAAAGCGAGCATATTTCCTTTAATGCCCCATTTCTCTAATTGTCTTAAAATTTTATGTCGCCATGCTGTATCGTAAGCTCTGGTAATATCGCAAAATGTGGCTACAAGTTTTTGATGTATTGCAAATGATTCGTGTATTTCTGATTCTAAGTCGACTATGTTGTCGTTGTAGACCTGTGTTTTCTAAACCGGATTGTTCCTTGATTATAAGGTTCTTGTTTTCGAGGTACCACATTAAGCGTCGGTTTATAATTTTTTCTAACAGTTTGCACATTACACAGGTTAATGCAATTGGCCTGTAGGATTTGGCTTCTAGTGGCGAATTCTTTGGTTTCAAAATTGGTATTATGATAGCTTCCATCCATATTTTCGGGAATGTTTTTGTCAGCCACATAGTGTTAAACATATTTAAGAGAAATGTTTTCCCGCTGTCCGGTAGGTTTTGTAAAAAGCTTGCAGGTATGCCATCCGGGCCTGGGCTGGAATTTTGTAAAGTGTCGAGCTGCTCATTGAATTCCGCTTTAGTAAGTGGTAGGTTCAGGGAAGATCCTTCATCTGTGGTTACGATTGGATGTTGAAGTTCCTCCTCCTGCTTGAGTTGGAGGAAATTTTCGTTGTAGTTGCTATTACTAGAGTATCTTTCATATGTTTTGGCGAGGACGTTGGCGATTTTATAGTTGTCTGTAATTAATTGTCCATTTTCCAATATTGCGTTTATTGGTTTGTATGAATTCCTGCCCGATATTCTTTTGATTTTTGTCCACACTTCGCTTGTTGAAGTAGAGGGATTTATGTTGGTAACGTATTGTTGCCAGGATTCTTTTTTACTATTTTTGATTATAAATCTCGCTTTGGCTCTCAGTTTTTTGAATGATAGCAGGTTTTCCAAAGTGGGGTGTTTTTTATGTTTGTTGAATGCCTGTTTACTTGATTTTATTGCTTCTTTGCAAGCGTTATTCCACCATGGAACTGGGTTGTGCTTGGTGATGTGTGTTGTTTTACCAATTGCATTGGTCGCAGCGTTGTTTATGATGTCTAGTAGTTGGTTTAACTTTGTGGTGATGTTGTTCTGCGGATGAATTAATTGTAGATCATGTTCAATTAATTTTTGAAATTTTACCCAGTTAGCGTTTTTTAGGTTCCATTTTTCGAGAGGGGTTGATTTATGTGTTGTGCGCTTGAGGTTCGTTATCTTAATTGGGAAATGGTCGCTATCATATAGTGATGGAAGTACTTCCCATTCTAGATCTGTTGCTGATGATGGGTCGCAAAAACTAAGGTCAATAGCTGAGTGGTTTCCTGTAAAGGAGTTAAATCTTGTGTTTTGGCCGTTGTTTAAAGTATTTAGATTGAGGTTATCTATTACGTTGCTTAGAATGTTTCCTCTAGGGCTTGTGTTTATCGATCCCCATCTCATGTTATAGCTGTTGAAGTCTCCAACGATAATACGGGGGTGTGGAATTTGGTTGAATAGTGTTTCTATTTCTTGACTGGTGAAATCTCGGTTAGGTGGGATGTATATATTACATATATGTAACACTTCGGGAGCTGTTATTTTAATCGCGACTGCTTCTAGATTTGTGTTTAGGGGTAAGCTTTCTGCTATAATATCCTCTTTGACATATAAGGCAACTCCACCGCTTGCTTTGTCTTGTATACGTCGGTTTTGGGAATAGACATTAAATTTTTTAAGATTATGTACATTGTTGTCGCGAAAGTGTGTTTCTTGCAGGGCAATTATGGATGGACTTTGTTCATTTATTAGAAGTTGGAGCATTTCTAGGTGTAGGTAGTAGCCGTTTAAGTTCCACTGTAGAATAGTGTTCATTTTGTTTTGGTTTGGTTTTAGTTCTGCTTTTAGAGTAGGTCTTGAGACGAAGAATCGCTGTCAAGATCTGATATTAGTTCGAGGTGGGATATGATTTTCTTTCTTATTTTGGTACAGCGGGATTTTATACAACGTTCTGTAAAATATGGATAAATATGTTTTAACATGTCGTTTAGTCCTTGTAAATCATTAGTATAGTTCTGTGCAATAGGAACTGGATCAGGTGAGCCGTGGGCGTTTTCTAAAAAGTCTATTACCTGTTCGTATTTCAGTATAAAAGGCGGGTTATGTGTTTGTATAAATTGTTTGGCCGGTCGGATTAGTTCTTCTGTATTTGATGGTTTTGGTTTTGGTGGTGATTGTTTTGGTTTCTTCACTTGTCTTGGGTCTGGTTTTAGGAACATATCTGAAGTTTCGGTTTGTTTTGTTTTATTGTCTGTAGGTGGGGGTGTCAAAATGTCGGATATAGTTCTTTTGGAGGTCGATTGGGTGGTAGAATATTCCATTTCTTCTATCGGGTTTTCTGATAAAGAGGGTTCGGATTCGTGAGGTTGGTTATTGGTCAAGTCTGTTTGTTGGGGAAGGTCAGTGGGGCATTGAGAGGCCATGTGACCAGGTTGTTTGCATTTAAAACAGGAAAATTGGTCTTGAGACAAGAATATACGGTATGAGGTGTTGTCGTGCATTATAAGTATAGAATCTGGGATTGTAACATGGTTCAATGGGGTGATATAGACTTGCCGGCGAAAACTTAAAATATGACTGTATTCTGGGATTGATACACCAATTTTTAGAAACGTAATCGGGGATACTGTATGCAGTCCTATTTTTTGGAGTTCGTTTTCGAGTACTTTGTGAGGGATAGTTGGGCACACGTTTGACAGGACTAGTCGTTCTGCCGGAGTTATAAGTCTGCGGGCTTCTACTGTTTGTCCGTTAATTGTTATTGATCCATTTTGGTTCATAAACATGTCTACTGTATCCTTGCTTGCCAGATAAACACATATTCTATTATTCGATATTCTTGAGGTAAATAGAATGTTGTGAGGTTGTATGACTGATCCAAGTGCAAAGATGTAGTCCTGTATTTTGACATTATCGTGAGCCGTAAAAATTATTGCTTGGTCTTTGGTCGGAAATTTTTGTTGGGAAAGTACTGTAGCGTACATTTGTGGTTGAGTTTGGGTGGGTACTTTTGTTGAAGACAATTGTTCGTGACGCTGGGGGCTCCTGTAGTCAGAAGCTCCCGAATTATCAGTGTTCATTTTATTTGTTTTTACGTTTACGCTTCATTAAAAATTTGTCCGGCACGGGCCGGTTGTTTCGCCAAGCGCGGCGGTGGCAGAGTTCGTTGATAACAAAGAGTTGATTAGTTCGTCTCACCGAATTTAGGGCTGGTTCCTCCGCTAAACTAGATGGTTTGGAATGTATAATTTGTTGTAAGAAGTGCACTATCACTAGCAATAGCCGCAAGCGGCGATAACACGCGTTATCCGTTGACACCTGTACTTTCGAGCAAACGGAGCGGAACACCGATCTTTACGCTAGGAAAGACAAATTTCAACTCC
>CALNHX010007090.1:0-56142 GCA_940337035.1 Agriotes lineatus | reverse complement strand
ATTGGTTCACAAGTTGAAACAATAAAAAAGCCAACCTGCGATTGATTACTAATAATAACCAATGGTAGTACAATCGCAGATCAACCCCCTTATCATTTATACACCACGGTAGCTCTGAAATGTTTCTTACTTACCGCAATGGCCTAGCTAGCGTCAAAGTCGATGGCCTTGGGTCGCAGATTTCTATCATCAGCTGAGCTGCTGCAAGCTCTTTTAATAATAGTAAAAAAAACACAGGGCGCCAGAAATCACAGATTTCAAGAAATAAATAAAAAAATAACAAACAATTAAGTTTATTAATCAGCAGATCATGTTTGGTGGCAACATCAATAATGCGTCGGAAAATTGTTTATCACAATATTAAATAACCTGAATACAATAAATTATACGTGATGAAAATGCAACACGCACAGCGGAAATATGTGAACCTCCTTTAGGCTCTTAGATTGAATTTGAATGCAATTCACTGAAGGGATAAGCTTATCACTGTCTGTGTGTATTATCCGTTATCTCGGTAATGATAATAAAATAGCGTGAAGCACTTTTTTTACAAAATTCTTAATATGTATTCAATTAGTAAAATTATAAATTTGTAAATTGTAAATTAGGGAACAATTGATACATTATGTTTTAGATTTATGAGACACAGATTTATGAATGGTTAGTACATTTCGTTTTAGATTTATAAGGCGTAGTTTTAAATTAGTAAATTATAAATTTGAAGCGTTGTGAAAAAATCGATTCAGCCAATAATTCGTGGGCGTCGAAATAAGACTAACCTGGATTGAAAGAAACGCCGGTGGCATGCGTTGAATTGGTCCAGGATTATCTTAATGTAACAATCACCAACAGCGCAGACCTCGTGGCCAAAGTTGATAAAAGGACAGGCGCTCGGTGTTACAGACGGCAAGCCCCCAAAATGGCATTCCAGAGGAAGTTGTGAGGGGTCCAAGATTACCAATTATGATGCCAAATAGCATAACCAGTCGTTCAAAAACGGCGTTTAAAAGAGTTACTCGAAAGTGGTAACTAAAAGCGGTAACTAAAAGCTGATAAGAAAGAGAAATTACTAAAATGGATAACAAGCAATTAGCGTAAACATACCTGATTTAGTTATCAGCTCACTAACGAAATTAATTATTAATTAGTGCTGTAACACGTGGGAATACCTTCGAAGAAGCAAGTTACTTCGACAGAAAGCGAAAATCAAATGGCCCAAAATAATCGAATCGCTGTTCGCTGGCGTAAAGCGATAACAAGTGAATTCGGGAAAACCAAATCTAGCGCCTTCGCGCGGACAAAACTTGATATTATTCGAAATACAGCGAAAATAATTCAAGTGGGAATGTACAGACTGGCCCGGAAAAGAATAAATAAATGGCGAAACAAATAGCAGGAGCTAAAGATTTGTTTCACTCCCCACGGCCAAGAGAAATACCTGAGGTATGATTATGCTAAAGCAATTGAAAGGTCATCGTCAGTCAAAAGAAGGCGAAAGGAAAATAGGGAAATAGATGGGAAATAAAAGAGTAAAGTTAAGAAAAGAAGAAGGGATAGAAAGTTTTACGGAGGGAATAGTCGTGAGCAAAGTGCTAAACCGATCCGTCGCGCTAGATGAAAAAGGCGCGTCGGTGGATAAGTTAGACGCTTAGCTCCGTACCATAGCCAACGGAAAACGAACTAATCAGAAGGTTACCTTAAATGTGTACTGGCAGAATACACACATGGACCAAGTCAGCGTACTGAAAAGTTGCTGAGATTTAGCCAACGGCTGTGGCAGCAGCCGGAAATTGGCATGGAACTAAAAAATGGGATTTGGAATTAGCCAATAAGGTAGAGAAGAAAAGAAATCGGAAAAAGGGATACTTGGGTATTAAAAGAGTATAATAAAGAGGGATTTGGAAGGGATAAGTCCGATGTCCGTCAGTCAGTCAGTCAACGCAGGGCTGTTTGAAAGAAGCTATTGCAGTGAAATGAGAAATTAACAAAAGGTGAGGACGCTGTCAATCACAGACACTCAGCGCGGGCCCCCGTAGTGATCACCGCGAATGTAAGCGACTGTGAAGAAGAGCGCCAAAGCAGAAAACCCTACACCCTGCTGGTCAAGGAAAAGTGAACAGTCCAGGAACGACTGCACACTAAAACACCGTGTGAACTACCACACAGCGAAACACCGGAGATAAGTCACAAAAACTTACTCCTGTATGAAACATCGCAGAAGTGAAAATACTACGACAAAAAAAAATCGGGTAAAACCCAGGACAAAAAAGCCCTAAAAACCATAAAAAAGTTTAAAGTATGGAACATGAAAAGATGCAGGAAACCAAGGAATTGGAGTGTGAGATCGATGATGCCAACACACAAAGCGAAACGCTATCGAAAAATCCTCTTTCGAGAATATAAGCCAAGGGAAACAACCCTTATAAATCGGCTTAAAAATAACAGGGGCACCACATAGGACACCGCCAAAAAAATAGACGTTCTGTCTAAACCGGACAGAAGCCTAAAAAACTGCTAAACACAGCAAAAACGATTGCATCACATAGGACACAATCCACCCTACTACAAACATCCGAAAATACAAACATCCGAAAAACTCGAACCGCATCGTCATCACTCACTCCAAAACCAAGGTAACCTAATAGCAAAAGTATGGAGAAAAAATTATCAAAAAAATGAAATATAAACGTGAACTCGTGCGTACCACAAGCAATACAGGCCACTAAAGAAACTGATAATGTCGACCTGACGCTTGGGAAATATCTCGTGAAGCGAGATGGGGAAAGGAAATAATAAATGTTTGATGGAAAAGTTTCCCAAAAAGAGACCGACCCTGCATGCCCAACCAACCACCCTAAGTAAATCGTGCAGGTCTAGAAACTCTTTTACAACTAACTCCATTGTCAGAAAGACACACTTCGAAAAAGTAAAGAAGACTCACGCATTCATCACGAAAGCAACTCACCTAAACACTTGCTTCACTATCAACAAAAGACTCAAGAAGAGTTCGACAAAAGGTCCAATCGCTATCTATAAAGAAGCGAGGAAATCCGTCACTCAAAAGGGTTTCACCTAATATAATCTAATGATAGGGAAAAGTACCATCAAATCGGTAATTAAGGAGTCGCTCAAGGTGCCTAACTAGCACTCAAAAGCAAAAATTATGCGGCTTAAAAAGCACGCAATAAATAATAATAATTATAATAATAATAGAAATTGGTTAACAAGTCGAAAAGGGTGAGAATAATGTTGATAGTATAATACTATCCGTAGGGTGAATAGGCGAGATAAGCTAAACATGCACATACATCATCATACATACAATCACGTACACACAATCAGGCACACCAAAATTCACTCCTCCACTTGTCCTTCTCCAAAGTAAGGTTTAAATCTTTAATATGCCAAACTCCAACGTTTTTATTGTCGGGGACGGTCACTAACTGATAGGTAAGTGGGCCGGTGACTTTTAGTACTCTGCATTTGACATATTTAGGAGCCAATTTCTGATTGAAGGATTTAGATGCATCAGATAAGACGTAGTTCCTTTTCCAAACCAAATCATTGACATTAAATTTTAATGGACGCTTACGCAAGTTATAGTGCTTGGAATTGCGTTGGTAGGAGTTATTGAGGCGTTTAACAACGTCTTGATAAAGTTCAGAAAGTTGGTTAACGTCTGAAGCCAGGTCTTCACGAGTTTCTAAAGATAATTCTTCTTCTTGGAAGTTCTTAAGACGACCGTAATAAGTCCCAGAAACTGGTACAGTCCTCCCAAAATTTAAGAAAGAAGGGGTGTAACCCGTCACCTCATGAACGGCGTTACGCAAAGCGTGTGCAACTTGATAAATATGTTCGTCCCACGAACGATGATTATCCGAAACATAAGAACGAAGAGCAGTACCGATAACTCGGTTAACTCTCTCAACAAAATTGACTTGAGGATGATAAGAAGCATTATACCAAACTTGTTGAACTTGGTATTGTTTCATCAAGGCTTTAAATTGGGAACTTATAAATTGTGGTCCGTTATCAACCATACATATTTGAGGAACACCAAAAATAAGGAATACTTCGTTCTCCAGAAACTTGGCTACTGCTTTAGCAGTGGCAGCGCGAACAGCTTTAACTAAGGTAAACTTGGTTAGCCAATCACATACAACTATGATAGAAGTGTTACCAGTTTTCGTGCGAGGTAAGGGACCCATTATGTCAATTGACAAACATTGAAAAGGGTATAAAATCTTCTTATTTTGGCCCATTAAACCAGGTCTAGCAAGTTGACTAACTTTACTCGCAGCACAAGTTTCACAATGGCGTATGTAACGGATGACATCGGCACGCATTTTAGGCCAGTAATATTGTTCGGAGATTTTACAAAAGGTTTTATAACCACCCAAGTGAGCAGATGTGGGACTGTCATGAAAGAGTTTGTAAATTTCAGTTCGGCGAGAACGAGGTATCACCTGTTTCCATTCCACTAAGTTGCTAACAATGGCATGACGGTTGGGAACATACTTAAAAAGTCGATGATTTTCAATTCGCCAAGTTGGAAATTGATTAGGACTTTGGCTAACGCGGTCCAGCATTTTTAAGTACCAAGAGTCTAAGTCACCATCAACAAGTTCTAGAGCGGAAACCTGAATAGGAGCTCGCGATAAGGCATCGGGAACTACATTATGTTTGCCCTGTCGGTGTTGAATTGTAAAATCGTATTGCGACAAACGAACACTCCAACGGGCTAAACGGCCAGTGGGGTCTTTCATATTAGTAAGCCACAATAAGGAATAGTGGTCAGTTAACACAGTGAAATGTGTACCTTCAATATACGGTCTAAATTTCTCAATGCCAAAGATGACAGCTAAACACTCCCTCTCTGTGACAGAATAATTGCGTTCGGCCTTGTTAAGGGTACGTGAAGCATAAGCAATTACCTTTTCCTCATCGTCAATATTTTGTGTAAGGACACAACCGAGGCCAAAATTCGAGGCGTCACATTGTAACGTGAACGGTAGCGAAAAATTTGGGCTACTCAAAACAGGAGCGGAGGTCAAACAAGATTTAATTTGATTAAATGATTTAAGAGCATCATCAGTCCAATGCACACGCTGCTTTTTAATACGACCTTTAATTAGGTCCGAAATAGGAGCAGTAATAGTGGCAAAATTTGGAACGAAGCGACGATACCAAGAAGCTAAGCCAATAAAGCGTTTGACTTCGGTCACCGTATTTGGTTGAGGATATTTGGTGATAGCCAAGATTTTATCAGGGTCCGTGCGTAAACCATTTTTATCGACAACAAAGCCGAGGTACGTAAGACTGGGACGGCAAAATTGACATTTGTCGATATTGACAGTTAAGTTAGCGTCTTTAAGACGGGTATAAACTTGCTCTAAGGTGTCCAAGTGTTCTTTAAAGGTTCCAGACACGATAACAATATCGTCTAGATACACGAAGATGTTTTCACCCAATAGCGGACCAAAAATGCTATCCATGAGACGTTGTTGACTAGCTGGTGCGTTCGCGATCCCAAACGGTACAACTGTAAACTCGAACAAACCACGTCTAGGGACTGTAAAAGCTGTTTTCTCGCACGAATCGGGATGCAGAGGAATTTGGTGAAAAGCTTGCTTAAGATCGATGGACGTAAGATAACGTGCATCGCGCAATTTATCAAGAATGCTATTTAAATATGGTAAAGGATAAGCATCCTTCTTGGTAACCGAATTTAATTTTCGACCATCGAAACAAAGTCGATATGAACCATCTTTCTTTTTGACTAAGACCATTGGAGAACTCCAAGGAGATTTCGAGGGACGAATAATGCCCATCTCTAACAAGCGATCAAGTTCGTGGTCGGCATGGACTTGCATAGCAGGAGACAAAGGATAGTATCTCTGCTTAATAGGAGATGCGTCACCCGTATCAATAGTGTGTACAACTAAATTAGTTAAGCCTAAAGTAGGACCAGAAATTTCAGCAAATTTCCCAACAACTTGGTCTAGTAAAAGTTTTTGTTGAACTGACAAATCAACTACGCCACAAATAGTCTGCAGCGAAAAAGTTTCAGCCACATCGAAGCGTCCAGCGACAAAATCAGTCTTTGCTCCAAAAGCGTAGCAAAAATCAACACCTAAAATTAGTGTAGACGGAATTGAGTCACAAATAACCGCATCGATGGACCTAGTAATACCATCAATGGTAATGGGTAAGGCAACAGTACCTAAAATATTTTGTAGCTGACCGTCAGCAGTAGTCAAGGTAAGCGGAGACTTATTGTTACACAATTTGAGGTCGTGTCTCTGAAGTAAATATAGACCGTTGCGCCCAATTAAAGTTTGATTGGCCCCTGTATCGCAAAGAGCGTGAATAGGTTCGCCATTAATATAAATGGTTAAATAAGGACGGTTGTCAGAAAGTTGTTTAGTAAAGGTGGCTGAAGTATTACAAGTCATACGGCAAAATTCATTCACAGTTCGTAACCAAGATTCCCAAGATAAAGTATCAGCCTTAGTATAATAGGGATAAGGAATAGATCGGCTGTGATATCTACCCTTTACTTTGCGTTTTTTGGATGGCATTTAGGACAAGTAGCAAAATAGCTATTTGCATGACCGCAAATATAGCAAAAAATAGTCTTATCTGCCGAGCAAGTATGGAAAGTATGGCCTAATTTACGGCAGTTCCAACAAGTGGTTGTACTTTTCGCACGGTTAGCTCTAGGACTAGAATGTTTAATTGTCATTTGTGCAGTCTGTGTCACAGGTTTTTTAGGAGTAGGCTGGTAGGCCAAGTCAGGTTCCAGTTGCAAGGATGAGGCAGCAGCAGGATTGCGGTATTTAATATTCTGAATCTTAACATCTTCCAGCTTTTTACACAGAAATGCAAGGTGTTCAATATCGTGGACTACTGTTAAGGATAATTGAGTAGCGTAAAAAGGTTGCAAGTTTTTCATAATATGCTTAAGTTGAACTGATTCGGATGGTTTAATGAGTAAACGATCAAATAAATTAAGCAGCACAGCAATAAAAAGTGAGGGTTTTTCAACGGCCCCCTGCTTACGCTTCCTAATTTCGTCCCATAATTCCTCATCAAAATCAGTAGGCAAAAAATCAGATCGCAACCTAGCTACCAAGTCGTGCCAGTTTGAAACCCGGTGATGCATAGCACGGTACCATACTAACCCACGACCCGAGAAAAGGTCAACAGCACTAGAAAATAATTGGTCGTATGAAATGTTACGCGCTACCCTAAGTTCTTCGACACGTTGTAAGAAAGAATTTACCCCCATAGTAGTAGTGTCTCTATTAAATGATAAACCCCATTTGCATACCGGTACAGAAACTAAACCTACATGTCTAGGAAAAGACGTCGTAGAGTAATTAATTTGGTCTAGTTCAGTTCGCAAATTAGCAGTAGCGGACATACTAGGTTGTTGTGTAAAAGGAGGATACGGATGTACGTGCTCATTAGAAAAAGATACCCTAGGTCGTTGGAACGTAGATGAAGCTAAACCGGCGGCTTCAGTTATGTTAGGGTTGTCAACAATATTATCTGCCATAGGTTCAATAGTGTCAGAATTAGGTGGAGCTACTGTATTAACAGAATCGACAAAATTAGTGGCATCAACATTTGAAGGCAAAGGATCTACTTGTAATTGCGAATCGTCATGCTCATTACTAAGTGACTGTAATAAATCTAAGCATTGACTGGTAAGGGTAGCATGCTCCTGTTCTAATTTAGAAGAGGGTTGTAACCTGGTTAGTCGTGAATACAAATGCGTTAGCCGCGTATCGAGCCGAGCAAATTCAGAATTGCAAGGTGCAGCAGAGAAAGCAGTAACTAATACCGAAAGTTCAGTTAGTTTGCCTTTACAAGTATCAAGTTCTAATTGTACATCGAAGGGTGCCACTAATTGATAAGCGTTAAGCAGCGTAGGGTCAGCCTTTTCGAGTAACAACTTAGCACGTAAGGTTCTACGACGTTGGTCGACGTTCATACCTTCCACCGTGTCTCTATCTAAACCCCTGAACAGTAGTTCGTAAAGCAGCTCATCAACACGAAGTGCGTTGACATTCATTTTAAATAGATAATTTTGTCAAAATATTAAATGAGAATTGCAGGTTGCACAGCTGATGTAATACCAAAGTCGGGAGCCCCACTCGTTGGCGTCAGTGAAACAATAAAAAAGCCAACCTGCGATTGATTACTAATAATAACCAATGGTAGTACAATCGCAGATCAACCCCCTTATCATTTATACACCACGGTAGCTCTGAAATGTTTCTTACTTACCGCACTGGCCTAGCTAGCGTCAAAGTCGATGGCCTTGGGTCGCAGATTTCTATCATCAGCTGAGCTGCTGCAAGCTCTTTTAATAATAGTAAAAAAACACAGGGCGCCAGAAATCACAGATTTCAAGAAATAAATAAGAAAATAACAAACAATTAAGTTTATTAATCAGCAGATCATGTTTGGTGGCAACATCAATAATGCGTCGAAAAATCGTTTATCACAATATTAAATAACCTGAATACAATAAATTATACGTGCTGAAAATGCGACACGCACAGCGAAAATATGTGAACCTCCTTTAGGCTCTTAGATTGAATTTGGATGCAATTCACTGAAGGGATAAGCTTATCACTGTCTGTGTGTATTATCCGTTATCTCGGTAATGATAATAAAATAGCGTGAAGCACTTTTTTTACAAAATTCTTAATATGTATTCAATTAGTAAAATTATAAATTTGTAAATTGTAAATTAGGGAACAATTGATACATTATGTTTTAGATTTATGAGACACAGATTTATGAATGGTTAGTACATTTCGTTTTAGATTTATAAGGCGTAGTTTTAAATTAGTAAATTATAAATTTGAAGCGTTGTGAAAAAATCGATTCAGCCAATAATTCGTGGGCGTTGAAATAAGACTAACCTGGTGTTAAGTCATTTTGCTGTTTCAGATGCTTAATTGCATTTCACGCCGTTAGTTAGGTCATTTTGGTATTTTGAATAGCCGCCTAAGTTTAGAGCAGCGTGCCCGTATGCTAAGCCCTTTTAGCTCTTTATTTGGCTCCATCGCCTAATTCCAGAATCACGATTTCGCACATATTTAGCCCCAAAAGCAGTATTTGTCGTCGGTTGGAGCTCTCCTCTGATGGCGTTTTTCTGAATTCTGAATAGCACGCTGTGGCGGCGTGATACCAGCGTGGCCCGCATTGGCTCGTTTCATTTCATCGCCTTGCGATTCGCTGTGGTTTAGTCACGTGAGGACGCGACCAAGGTGACCTTTGCGAGCGCGTCCCTTTGGGCATTGAGCCGAGAGCCGTCGAACGAACAAGAGGTCGCAGAGTGTGTGCTTTCGTGCCGGCGCTTCCGCCCTTGGCGGGGGCGTCAGCCCTTTTTCCCGTCAAGTGCTGCTTCAGAAATCATGTGATATACTGTTTCGCCTTAAGTGGCAGTCGTCCGGAGCCCATTGCAGAGAGCGCTTGTGTGGTGGTTGTGAGTCGGAGTTTGTCGAGTGGTCTTCGGCGTAACGTGGGTGTTTTTGGAGCCCAGTTCCTGCTACTGTTAGTGAGGGGTCGTGCCCCCTTCATCTCGACCTACGAGGATTTGGTTCAGCAGAACGAATGAGGCCCCCATTCTTTTCGTCGTCCCGTTGTACGCGTCCTGACGCATCTCCCGTCGCCATTGAGGCGGTTGTGCATTCACCCCCTTTTCGCCGTTGTAACACCGAAGGTACCTACCACCTACGATTGCAGCTCGTCGCAACTCAACTGTACCAGGCTCCCTCGCCGCCTACGCATTAAGGTATGTGCCTTTAACCTGATTACCGCTGTGAACGCGAGTGTTACTCATTACTACTCATTACTACGCTAGTGTGTTCATTCAGACTTGCAGACTGTTCATGCCGTGAAGGCTAATGTGAATCGTCGCTGCCCTTGCATCAGGCAACGTGTATCTTTGTACCTACTCATTACTACGCTAGTGTATTCATTCAGACTTGCAGACTGTTCATGCCGTGAAGGCTAATGTAAATCGTCGCTGCTCGCCGTATAAGGCCACGTACATGTTTGTACTCGTTACTACCTATTATTGCTGTTCACTAATGTTCAACATCTGTCGTTAAGTTTAGAGCGCGCGTGCCAGCTGGTGCCCTAAATTATAGATTAAGGTTAGATACAGGGCGACGCATTCTGCTACCCCATTGTAACCCGAAGTGAAATATACGATTGGTTAGTTAAGGGAACTATTGTTTGTTTCGGTTTGTGCATGTTCTGTTACAGATAGACGCCCCTTTATTGTACGAATTATTGTACGACGGAACGAGGAAGCTGTGAGCGTGCAGGTGAGTGAGACAGCTGCGTAGTCGTGGTCGGATTGACACCTAATCACAATCCTTGCTTAAGGCAATCCCGAAATTGTTATTTGACCTTGCAACTCTTGAGTAATCTTATTGGCGGAGTATTTTTGCATGCTTCGCTCCCGTCTAACCGTCCAGGCCCGGTTAGCCGGGTTAAGACAGGCTTGGTGGCGCCCTCATAATTTCGACATACCCTGTATATATTATGCCACAACGCGCTTGCCCAGAACGTATCGTGTGACTCACGCCCGACTCCCTGAGCGTTCCAGCCGTGGCCTATTAGCCTATTTCGAACCGATTTCAGGGCAAGTGTGTCAGGTTTTCAGGACTGATTCCGTGGTGCGATGCTCACCTTGGGTGGGTGTCGTAAAGTCCTTTTAATACCGTAACAGGCTAATTTTGGCTTCCCAACGTGTGGGCCTGTTCTTTTCTGATATTCGTCTTCTCGTCAAGCCCCTTCGTTGTGCGTCTTAATTTTGGTTCCCTAACGTGGGGTTTTGTCTGTTTGGTTTTGTCGTCAAGCCACCCGTTGTGCCTTAATTTTGGCTATTCCAACGTTTGGAGCCTATTGGTGCACGACAACGCCCGACCTCATTTTGGGGTTTTCTTTTTTTTGCGTTGTGTGTCTTAATTTTGGCGCGACAACGTGGGACGTTGATGTTCATTGTTGTCTGTTGTCATTTATATCGTTGTCACAAATGTTTGTCGTCATTTCGAAGTGGTATGGACTGGTAAACCGTTTTTTTTTCTTAGTAGAATATTTTACCGAGCTTCTTTTCTTGTTTTCTATTTGTCTTTTCTTGTTTACTTCTGTTTTCTATATGTCTTTTCTTGTCTTTTCCTGTTCTTAGTTTATTTTCATTAGTTTTCTTGACCGTGTATATGTTTTTTTTCTTAGTTGTCATTTGTCTTTACGTTTCTTTTCTTGTTTTCTATATGTTTTTTCTTGTCTTTTCTTATTTTCCATTTGTAGTTTTGTGTTTTGTTGTTGTTTATCGCCTTTTTGAGTTTTCTTTTTGTATTTTTCTATGTCTTTTCATATTTTGAGTGTCTTTTTCGTCATTTTTACCGTTGTTTCTTGTTTTTCTTAGCCAGTTCATACTACCGAGATCTCTTGTTGCATTTAGTGCAGATTTGATCCCGTATTAGTCGCATTTAGTACCAGATGTTGTTGAGTGAAGGTACCGACCTTGTTTTTTTTAAGTCTTTTCGAAGGCTTAGTGGGAGTTTCGATTCCCTGTCGTTTACATTGTTTAGCCTTGGGCTAAGTTGACACTTTTGTTGTACCGAACTGACGTTTATCGATTTTGACGTTCACGTTAGCGAGGTTTATCGATTTTGACGTTGATGATTACCGATTTTGACAATTTTTTTTTCTCTATCGTTTGGTGTTGTACCGGGTTGATTTTTGGTAAGCAGGTTGGAATTCTTTTTCACCCTCATTACCGTGTCTTGGTTTGTTGATAAGTTTTGGTGTGTTGTTGGTGTGCTTGTGGAGATTCGCTCGTGCGGTTATTACGTCCCTCAGGCCATCTTCTTAGTTGGTTTGGTGTAGTTATTTTCGTTGGCCTTTATCTCATACTCATTATTATCATGTACCGCCCAACCTGGTTTACCGACTTCTTCGTGGACACCCCTAACAGTCATAGTAGTGTTTTGTACACTTTCCGTTAGCATTTAACGGGTCTTTACCGCTGGTCGGAATGCTTCGTATTTGTTGACGTTTTGTTGTCATTTACCGTACCCTTTTTGTCTGATGACGTCATGTTGTCAAGTATCGTGTTCTTTGTGAACAGTTTCGTTGAAGCTTTTGAGCTTTGTGTGGCAGTAATGCGCATGCTGTCCGCGCGAGGTTTCGTTGGTATTCAAGTCTTAAGTATTTAAAGATTTTTGAGTTTTTCTATGTAGTGATGCCCTGTTGTTTTCGTGGCCTAGCGCTCTTTTACCGTACCGTTGGCCGTCGCCATTTTCAACCACCTGTGTGGGATTACATAAAGAGAGCGTGTTTCTGGTCATTTTGTTTCGTGCGGACCCTGTCGTCGTAAGGTAGTCCCTTTGGGCCGCATGGAGTTCTGAAAAGGATTTATTGGGCATGCGTCATCGAACGCCTACACCCTTGGAGGCTTGGTTCTTCCGGATTTTCTTTTGGTGTTCGGTGTTGGAGTCACTTTCGAGCTCGCGCTTTGCGGTTTAATAGTCGACTTGGCTCCGGCATCGGCATTGATTGAGGATTTCGGTGGACTGAGTTTTTCCTATTACTGATTATGACTATTTTTGACAGTTTCTGTCACAACCATTTTCCCTTTTTTTTTGGTGGTTCATCCTCTTCTCTTGGGTATTCATACCAGTTGTGGGATCCACACAATGCGCCGATCTCGTGACGCGCAGCGTGCCCTCTTCAGGTAACCCTTGGGTGGGACTTTGGACTTCCATTTCTATACCCCCCCCCCCCTCCCTGTGTTCTTTTGGAACGGTTGGTCGGAAGTGTCCACAGGTGTAAGACTTGTTTTTACCCGATTTTGACCCAAACAATTTACGTATTTTCTACTGGCGTATCCAGTCTTTCTTCTTCCTCTTCTCTCTTCCCACCTTTGCACTCTATCTGGTAGCCAGTGTGCGTAATCCCTTTGGGGGTGCACTCTATCGTATCGAATGTTTTTTGTTTTGTTCGTTTTTCGTTGTTGCGTTTTCGTTTGTGTTCTCGTTACGTTGTCGCAAAATGCCTCGTTGTTTTATAAGAGACTTCGGGGAACTCTCTTTCAAGTAAGGGGAGTGTTAAGTCATTTTGCTGTTTCAGATGCTTAATTGCATTTCACGCCGTTAGTTAGGTCATTTTGGTATTTTGAATAGCCGCCTAAGTTTAGAGCAGCGTGCCCGTATGCTAAGCCCTTTTAGCTCTTTATTTGGCTCCATCGCCTAATTCCAGAATCACGATTTCGCACATATTTAGCCCCAAAAGCAGTATTTGTCGTCGGTTGGAGCTCTCCTCTGATGGCGTTTTTCTGAATTCTGAATAGCACGCTGTGGCGGCGTGATACCAGCGTGGCCCGCATTGGCTCGTTTCATTTCATCGCCTTGCGATTCGCTGTGGTTTAGTCACGTGAGGACGCGACCAAGGTGACCTTTGCGAGCGCGTCCCTTTGGGCATTGATCCGAGAGCCGTCGAACGAACAAGAGGTCGCAGAGTGTGTGCTTTCGTGCCGGCGCTTCCGCCCTTGGCGGGGGCGTCAGCCCTTTTTCCCGTCAAGTGCTGCTTCAGCAATCATGTGATATACTGTTTCGCCTTAAGTGGCAGTCGTCCGGAGCCCATTGCAGAGAGCGCTTGTGTGGTGGTTGTGAGTCGGAGTTTGTCGAGTGGTCTTCGGCGTAACGTGGGTGTTTTTGGAGCCCAGTTCCTGCTACTGTTAGTGAGGGGTCGTGCCCCCTTCATCTCGACCTACGAGGATTTGGTTCAGCAGAACGAATGAGGCCCCCATTCTTTTCGTCGTCCCGTTGTACGCGTCCTGACGCATCTCCCGTCGCCATTGAGGCGGTTGTGCATTCACCCCCTTTTCGCCGTTGTAACACCGAAGGTACCTACCACCTACGATTGCAGCTCGTCGCAACTCAACTGTACCAGGCTCCCTCGCCGCCTACGCATTAAGGTATGTGCCTTTAACCTGATTACCGCTGTGAACGCGAGTGTTACTCATTACTACGCTAGTGTGTTCATTCAGACTTGCAGACTGTTCATGCCGTGAAGGCTAATGTAAATCGTCGCTGCCCTTGCATCAGGCAACGTGTATCTTTGTACCTACTCATTACTACGCTAGTGTATTCATTCAGACTTGCAGACTGTTCATGCCGTGAAGGCTAATGTAAATCGTCGCTGCTCGCCGTATAAGGCCACGTACATGTTTGTACTCGTTACTACCTATTATTGCTGTTCACTAATGTTCAACATCTGTCGTTAAGTTTAGAGCGCGCGTGCCAGCTGGTGCCCTTAATTATAGATTAAGGTTAGATACAGGGCGACGCATTCTGCTACCCCATTGTAACCCGAAGTGAAATATATGATTGGTTAGTTAAGGGAACTATTGTTTGTTTCGGTTTGTGCATGTTCTGTTACAGATAGACGCCCCTTTATTGTACGAATTATTGTACGACGGAACGAGGAAGCTGTGAGCGTGCAGGTGAGTGAGACAGCTGCGTAGTCGTGGTCGGATTGACACCTAATCACAATCCTTGCTTAAGGCAATCCCGAAATTGTTATTTGACCTTGCAACTCTTGAGTAATCTTATTGGCGGAGTATTTTTGCATGCTTCGCTCCCGTCTAACCGTCCAGGCCCGGTTAGCCGGGTTAAGACAGGCTTGGTGGCGCCCTCATAATTTCGACATACCCTGTATATATTATGCCACAACGCGCTTGCCCAGAACGTATCGTGTGACTCACGCCCGACTCCCTGAGCGTTCCAGCCGTGGCCTATTAGCCTATTTCGAACCGATTTCAGGGCAAGTGTGTCAGGTTTTCAGGACTGATTCCGTGGTGCGATGCTCACCTTGGGTGGGTGTCGTAAAGTCCTTTTAATACCGTAACACTGGATTGAAAGAAACGCCGGTGGCATGCGTTGAATTGGTCCAGGATTATCTTAATGTAACAATCACCAACAGCGCAGACCTCGTGGCCAAAGTTGATAAAAGGACAGGCACTCGGTGTTACAGACGGCAAGCCCCCAAAATGGCATTCCAGAGGAAGTTGTGAGGGGTCCAAGATTACCAATTATGATGCCAAATAGCATAACCAGTCGCTCAAAAACGGCGTTTAAAAGAGTTACTCGAAAGTGGTAACTAAAAGCGGTAACTAAAAGCTGATAAGAAAGAGAAATTACTAAAATGGATAACAAGCAATTAGCGTAAACATACCTGATTTAGTTATCAGCTCACTAACGAAATTAATTATTAATTAGTGCTGTAGCACGTGGGAATACCTTCGAAGAAGCAAGTTACTTCGACAGAAAGCGAAAATCAAATGGCCCAAAATAATCGAATCGCTGTTCGCTGGCGTAAAGCGATAACAAGTGAATTCGGGAAAACCAAATCTAGCGCCTTCGCGCGGACAAAACTTGATATTATTCGAAATACAGCGAAAATAATTCAAGTGGGAATGTACAGGCTGGCCCGGAAAAGAATAAATAAATGGCGAAACAAATAGCAGGAGCTAAAGATTTGTTTCACACATTTCAAGATTTTGCCCTACTCAACCCTTAAAGATGCGAATCTGCATTCGGGGTGAATTATAGAACCCACTGTATCTCCTGTGTTTGCTGAGTTAGAGCATGCTTTTTTGTCATATAGATGTTCTTTTAAATTCTTTAGAAAGGGGTTTAAGAGGTCTTTTAAAAATTCACCCCTAAAGCGGTAGAAAGGGAAGAAATGAAAAGGGGTAGGGAGTAAAAAAAATCGCTGTGGGTTCATTTCAGGATAAAACGAGCTGAAAGAATTTCTAGAAATTTTACTTCTAAGGCATGGAAAGGGGTAAACTGTGTTTTCACGAATTTCTGAATATCGCTTAGAATAAAATAGGAGAATTTCTGCCATTCCATCCCCAAGTAGTGGAAACGGGTATCCTGCTATAATTTATGAATACAACATTTAATAAGTACATATATTTTTGATTTTATCTCATTGTTATACTAAAACTATAGTTTCATCAATCTATACAAGGGTAACGACAATTACATTCCCACTTCCAGAGGGTACGTGACGAATAAGAGTTAAGGAGCACTTTTTTCGGAAGAATATTGTTTCCTTTTTACCTGCAATATTGTTTTGCAAGCTTTGTTAGTTTAGCGTATTGAGGGAGGAAGAGGGGGAGGGGGGAGATTTCAGAATTCATTTAAGATTTAGAAGAAGAAACAAACATTTGTAATTCGTACGAAGAACGGGCATCTTGCTAGTAAAATATATAAAATTGGGACGCTTTACTTATTTTCATTATAGTTGAAAAATTGGGTAATGTTTCAAGTAAAGAATGGCCCAATCAAGCTTCTTGCGCACTGAAGTCTGTGAGAAATTGAATTTAAAGAAAAGGGCATTAAATTCTATTGTAATTGGAATTAGTGGAGCAGAGACTGAGATAAGAAGCCAAGTGGACGTTACTATAAGCTACCTGCGGAAAATTAGCATTAGATATTAATTGTTTGGTAATAGACAAAATTACGGACAGAATTTCGTTGAATTCGTTCTCTGTCGAAGATATACCTATTCCAAAACAAGTACAACTAGCCGATCCAGATTTTAATGTATCAAATGATATTGACATATTGTTGGGAGTTGATATTTTCTGGAAAATTCTGGGAGACAGAAAGATGGACTTAGGGTCAATTTTTTTAGACAAACAAGACTAGGATGGATCTTAGCATGAGCCATGATTCCTAGTCCGCCTACAGGAAACAAAACTATGGTAACCTTGGCTCTGCAGGAATGTTTGGTTAAATTCTGGCAAGTGGAACAGTGCATTGAAAGCGAACCGTTGTCTAGAGAACAGCAAACATGTGAAGATCACTACGTGACAAACACATCTAAAGATGCTACAGGACGGTTTATAGTAAACATTTCCTTGAAGGTAGAGCCCGATGCTCTAGGAGACTCATATCAACAAGCGGAAAGAGGGCTATTGAGCATAGAGAAGAGATTTCGTACCGACAGCAATTATAAGGTTGCATATGCTGAGTTTATGGCTGAATACCTATCTCAAATTGGGTCTCATGCATAAGGTGGATGAACCTCCAGGCGACCGTTATTTTATGCCTCATCATGGAGTTATTAAAGAGTGTAGTACTTCCACACGGTTACGTACTGTGTTTGATTTTAGTGCAAAAACAACCTCAGGCTATTTTTAGAATGATTTACAATTAGTTGGACCTGTTGTTCAAAATGATCTTTTTGCAATTTTAGTTAATTTCCGTAAACCCAAATATGAGATGACAGCAGATATCGAGAAGATGTATCGTCAAATACTAGTGCATCCCCAACACCGAAAATTCCAAAGTATATGGTGGCGTTGTCATGAGTCAGAGGACATACAGATGCATGCATCAAGCAGATAGCACTAGATGTGCCGGAATAAGAGCCAAAGGTTGCACACGCTTTAAGCAACTGAATGTACGGTGTCGATTTTCTGGGTGGCGGAGATACAATAGAAGAAACTAACCAACTTGCGTTAAGATCGATTTTGCAAGAATATGGATTTTCTCTGAAGAAATGGTTATCCTGTGATGCACGGGTGCTAGAAGGCATTCCTGCAGATGGGATGCGACAAAGACTTTAGGATTAGTTTGGAACCACCAATCCAACAACTTAATGTACCAAATTGAAAGCCCGGATGGTCTACAATTTATTAGTAAGAGGGGATTGCTGTCATGCATTTAAAAAATATTTGATCCCCTCGGATTGCTAGCTCCATCAATAATATTGGCAAAAATAATGTTACAAAGACTGTGGCAAGAACATATCAAGTGGGACGATCCGCTTCCAGAGGGACTTCGTTTGAAATGGCTGGAATTTGCAAAGTATATATCATCTAACATCGAAGTGGGAACTTTGGTGATTCTAAAGGAAGACAATCTTCCTCCATGTAAATGAAAGACTGCACGTGTTACCGAAGTGTTTCCGGGTGTTGATGGTGTTATAAGAGTAATCAAGGTTAAAACCAGTGCGGGAGAATCTAAACGTGCTGTTCGAAATGTGTGCGTCTTACCGATCTAATTAGTTTAGATTAACCTTTATGATTTACAAATCAATGTTTGATCAGCTTGTTAAAATGTAAGAAATGGGATTTAAGTATGTTTCTTCTTTCAGATAATTGTATCATTTAACTGAATTCATTAGGGTTTCTTGTTTCTCTTTCAGGCTAATGTATCGTTGTTTGCTGTCATTATTGTGAATTGTTCTAGATTTCTTAGAGAACAATGCACTATCTATAATAATATCGTTTGTACTACATCTAGGTTAGAAACAATGTGTGCGAACATCGGTTTTAACATTTCGGGAACGATCTCATTGTGTAGTAATTCCGACCATTAGGCGGGAGTATGTTCCTGAAAAAGGGCAATCGATGTACGCAATCTGTGTCAGAGAGAGCGCTGATATCCCCTCTTGTGCATAACAGTATTGCTTGCGCTACCTTAACATCTGGCAGTAGCCAACCACTCTTGGTGCATGAGGGACAGGTTTGGCGAAGAGTAAGTTTGCGAACGACATTAATGTATTGTTGTATAGTTACGTTTAATAAAGTTTCTAATTAAACGATGGCGTTTTAGTGAACAGTGACACTATTTATAAATTAAAATAGTTTAAAAATAAATATTTTTCAAATACTACTCTATTTTCTTGTATTTCCAACAATCTAATCTGAATAATGACATTTCTTGATAACACAGAAAATTAAGTACTACTAAGGCTATTAAACTGCCCAGGTACTAGTTACGAAGATTAAAACACGAAAAGTAAATTCACGAAACAATACGATCTGTATAATGCACACCTGATTCATTTCAGTAACATCCAAAACATATACTTCAAAAGTTATTACTTTGTATGCGTAGTTGTAGCCAGTATTCCTTAATTTTCAGTACCTAAAAATTGTGTAAAATTCATTATGCTAAGAAAATTTAATTTATCACCAACACAGATAATAAAGATAGGTAGTAATGCATAAATAAAATAATGCGCTTCCAGTAAAACACAGATAATATATAATAATATACTTCCAGTAAAATGTACAAATAAAATAAGTAATACACTACTTGCACAATATCGTTTCACTACTCGCCATTTGTGGACGTTTTGATGACAAATTCTCTTTGTGCCTCTTTAGTTACTTAAAAGCAGTTTGGTGCAAAATGTTAGCTGCACACAGCTGAATGATCCGTTAGCTGATTAACATCTGTACCATAAAAATGGAAATATTTATGTTGTTACACTTAACAGTAAAGGAAATTTGAATTAATGTATAAATCGTTATTATACCAGTATGATTAATTACAGATGCTTCTCATCTTAAATTTAATTCTAACTATATTTGTAAGAAAACTACGGAAAAATATATTTGCTAACCTATATGAACTACAGTTAGTCACACACCTTTTTAAGGCATTTTTAATGATTATTAAAAATTGCCCGTAATGATGTTTATTAAAATTAGACAAATGGAATTTAAATTAGGCGCCAATATTGAAATAGTTACTACAATGCTCAACAGATGACGCAGCGTTACGGGGAGCTTTCAAATGATGTTCTAATCACCGGAAATTTTCTCCGTGGGGTTATATTATCTGTGTTTCTAACTTGCCAAACTGAGTAAGAGACGTTAGTGTCGTCTGCCAAGGAAGCCGTGGCGCTATTTGTGTGGAAATTTTATCAGGTGTCTACAAAACCGGCAGGAATTTCCGTCGATTGCCAATGAAATATTCACCCTAAATGACAACCGCTTGAAACTTCTTAGAAATCACTTATTCTTAAAAAGCAAACTTCAGAAGTTGCTCAATAAGGTCTTAATTGAAAGATCAAAAATGGTATCTTCCTGTAAGCTGTTTTAGAATAGAATAGAATAGAATAGTCTTTATTTGTACTTCTGCTATAAATCTATAGATATACTGCAATGATATTTAGCCCTCCACTCAGCTCGGTGGCATTGCAAGAAAATTAAGAATCAAGTCACAAAAGCACAGAGTTTAGGTAATGCATACAACTGAGAAATTTTACATACTCGTAATTTGTCAAATCGTAATCACACTGGCAAAAATGGCCAATAACATTGACTATTCAATTCACCTGTCATCTGTCAAAAAGTGACCAATGAAAATCCAGAATTCTGACGTTTCTTGACCAATCAAAAAAATATCAGTGGATATATCTTCCTAGAAGGTATTCAAGTGACTATTCAACACTATAACATATAAACCAATCACATTGCAGACATTTGCTTTTTTCAACCAATAACAGCAGTATATCACTGAATATTGGCCACCATGCAAAATATTCACAAAACAATGTACGTACTCAAAAAATAAATAGCCTTGTTGCGAAGTATCGCTTAGCAACGATGTTCTGTCCTTAGTGATATCGCTAGGTTACGTAACACTAAACCCCAACAAACTGTGTGGCTTGTTTTAAAAATTTTAAAATGCTGTGTTTTGGAAGTATTCTGCTGAATTTAATTGAGAATGAATAGTTATATTAATTGTTGGAATATTTTTCATTAAAGTTAATCGTTATGTATTAATATTGTTAAATAGTCTTCCCAAATACCACTCGAAGTGAATATATATTTTCTAAATATTTTGCCATTTCCATAGAAATTATGGCAAATTTCACTCAACAAAATCACATTTAAATGTCACTCGCCTTCGGCTCGTGACATTTTTTATGTGATTTTGTATCGTGAAATTTAAACGCAATAATTTACATGGAAATGACAAAATATTTGTCAAAAATATATCCACTGCTTGTGGTATTACCCTTGACTATTTTTAACAAATGCGATTTTTATTAGAAAAAGTCGACATTAGTGTTCTGTTACTATAGAAATTGCGTAGTTTGTTGCTAGATTTACTGAAAACTAATTTGAAAAAGGTAGTTTGGTTCATTAAATAGTCCCTCGAATACCATTCTTAGTCAAAGTTAAGTAGATTATTTTTGCGGTGGTGTCACTACTCATGTCCATTGCGCTTGGGATTAGGACTCGTGCTAGCGCACTCGTCCTAATCGTACCCAAGCGCAATGAACATTCGTGACACCACCACAAAAATAGTCGACATAACTTTGACTACTCATGGTATTATAAGTGAATGTATTTGAATGAGCACACAAGTATTCAAACTCAATTTTCATGTATTGGAGTCAATAATATAATTTAAGCACAATATAAAAGGTTTGGGCAAAGTAGAAGCCGAACCTAAATTTAATAAAACTGGCACAGAAAGTTCAAAATATGCACAGCTTAAAATGAAGCGTAGAAAGTAAAATAATTAGAAAATGGACATTTCATGAGCATTTTAAGATAAAGGTAAGGAAAAAGGTGATCAGAGAAGGATAATGCAAAGAGCATAGAAAAGCCAGGCAAATCAAATATTACATGCAGCAGCAAGACTTGGAAATCGCAGTTCCCGCGGCAGCAGTTTATAGCTTTGTGGGGAGTCCTGAGCCTACAAGGGTGTTCCAGCAGTTTCGCCCAAGAGGTACCAGCATGCAACAGCAGTTTGAGCATCCCGGGGGCAAAGATTCCAGCGAGGCGCATCATAAAGGGCTTCCGAGACCAGCTCCGAACCTGCAAATTTGAGGTTAGTGTATTGAACCAATTTAATCGGCGCTAGAGAGTTGGAACGAGTAAGCATACCTAGAACCCCAGCTGCAGAACCAGATTCCCATTAAATTTCGTGTCCATGAGCAGTCAGATTTGCAGAAATTGTATTTTAAGATGCCATTTGGAGGTTAGAATAAACAAATGCAGGAGTAGCGTCCTTAAACAATCAAGGCGAGGTTTTCGACCTGAAAAACAAATAAGTATAGTGACGCCGATTGAAGGCGCAATTATTTAAAAACTTACCTGATCAATTTGTTCATTAAATTCCTTTGATAAATCATTTCACACGCAAACTGACAGCGTAGTTTGAATTATTTGGGCCAGAATATCTGACAGATTAGTAGCACCTGCGCAGTGCGTTTCAAATATAAGTTCAAGTTCATATTTGCAGTGGCGTAGCGTTCAACTTTTAAAATTGACAAAATAGAAACCCAAGACCCGAGATTTGAGTTTCATGTTTTAATTGAGCTAGCGTATTATTCATTATCAGATGGTTGTATTATAAATAAAGGGCGAACTACCTTAAATAACATTCTCAATTGGCGAACCCAGAAATAAATAGTTAATCAGTCAAAATTTGATTGCAACAAGATTCTTAAAATAGTTGTGTGGTGAACTTTATGTATTAATTAGTTATATTACATTTACAATTATAATAGCCACTAGTCACTATCATAGCAATACACGTCATGAAAAATAAATAATACTAAAACAAATAGACATACGAACAGACAACAGACAAATAATATCACAGATAAATATTATTGGTCCAAGCAACTTACCAGGTACTCACTCACAAAGTAGAAACACTCACACCCGTATTCATAGTCGTTCGCCAGCGGTTCGCCGGCGAGTCGCCGGCGTTTCGTTATGAATAGTATGTTGGCGGCACTGTACGTCTATGTCAAATTCGAGGTTAGCAGGTTAGATTTTGTGTCAATTTCTGTCAAAACTGAAGGAAAACCTAACCTGATATGGCGTAGAAGTACAGTGCAGCCAACATACTATTCATAACGAAACTTCGGCGACTCGCCGGCGAACCGCTGGCGAACGACTATGAATACGGCTGTCAGATACCAACAGTGACCTGACCCTGCATTGAAACTGTCTAAAATTTAAGTTTTTGATATGAAGAGGCAACTTTCTATATAAATTAATTCCTGCATAAGAGTGAGAGCTTTCAAATTTCTTTGAATTATGTCTGGGAGTAGCTATTTCATTGCGATTTCGTGTCAAGTAATTGTGATTATCAGAGTTAGTACTATACAAATGAACATTTTATTGATATATAACAGACATTTAAAAATATATATTAAAAATCAATCTTAAAATCCTCTTTTGTGCCACAAACACTGTAAACAAGGGAGTAATATACATTTACCAGATGAACTGCACTAAGAACATTTTTAAGATTGATTATCACAAAATAGGATTGGTTTATCTTATTACAAATATTATCAATCTGACTTTTCCAATTTAGAGTAAAGTGACCAAATGTGGAATACCGTTTAGTTATTCACGTCCAAATATTTTTTGTGGTAAAATGGTTTGTTATGTTGTTGAAATCTTTTACTAAGGATCACCTCAAAGGTGTTTTTGAAGTTGTAAGAGACTATATTTCTCAAAACAGAAATTACGAGCAAATAAATAAAAAACGTGCGTATTTATAATTGTCATGTATTGAGCCTAATATGGAATACCTTATTAAATAAACAAAATAGATAAAATAAACTTTTATTATGTTAAATATAGCAACTGACAATTGTAACTGATAAAAGTAAAGAAGCACGGGATCGTTACAAAAATCAGAACCAAGTTTGATTAAACGCAAACGAGGTAGGGGAAATTTGCCGACACTTTTGTTAAATAACACAATGGGTCTTATTATTCGAAAAATTTCCTCATTAATTAAAGATAGTCTAGCAACTGAAATCAGAAAAGCAAAATTGTTTTCTATGGAACTTGACACCACGCAAGATATATCAGTTAAAGATCAATGTTCCATAATTATTCGATATGTGTTAGATGATGATATTAAAGAATGTCTGCTTGCTGTAGAATGTTGCAATGATTCTTCAGGACAAGGCTTCATGAATTTAGTCCAGAAAGTCCTAGATAACAATAATTTGAATGTCAAAAATTGCATAGAAAATGCCACCGATGATGCAGCAAATATGAGAGGCCAATATAATGGCTTTACGGCTTGGTTAAGTGAAAATTCTCCTGGACAAGTTCATGTATGGTGTTACAGTCATGTGTTAAACTTGGTATTAGGTGATGCCACCCAGGCTCCAATTGCAGCCCCTGCGTTTTTCAATCTATTGAACAGTTTTGCAGTCTTCTTTAAAGAATCCATAAGAGAATGGACATGTGGCGTGATCGGGAAACAAAGCAACCCAACAAGAGATTGCAAACAATGATGAAGACATCACCTAAAATTTCTTTTAATTATACAGCGTGTCCCATTTGTTCTGGGCGCTACTTGATTTATTCAAATATAACCTCCTGTTCATATATATATTCAGATTCTCTGGAAGAAATAAGGGTCACTTTGTTCAAGTTTTTCCATGCCGTAAATCAGTATCTAGTTATCAGAAGAAAAAATCTGGTGTGACACACTCACACAACTTCCTTTTACAGTGATCTTATAATTAGTCAAAAATTTCATTTTTAATTTTTAAGTAATTGTCAAAAATTTTCAAAAATTACAAATTCTATAAAAACGGTACAAAATAGAGCGTTAGTTGAAGAGACAAATTTTCTCTAAAATTTTAAGCTGAATTCAAAAATATAATAATATACCGGGTGTTCTATTTAAAATATGAGTTAATAAAAAAATAGAAAAAAAACAAGAGAAGCCCACTTTAGAAGTATTCAACTGGAAAGTCACCTAGCTCACATTAATACACATTAAAAATGTAATAAAAACGTAAAGTTTGAAAAAAATCGTTTTACCGTTTTTGAAAAAATCGAAAAAAACTGAAAAATCACAAGAGTAAACACCTACTTCCGGTTATGCGATTTTCTTCAAAAGCTTGCTGTCTCATCTACATAGTACACAAAACTTATATATGAAGTTTCAACGCCACACCTTTTTACATTTTTGAGATATTCTGTTCACAGGCAGACAGACACACACAGGCAGACAGACAGACAGACAGACAAACACACAGACAGACCAATGAAAAAAAATATGTTTTTTGGGATCAGGGGGCTCTAAAACGTGAAGATCTGTTGAAAACTCAATTTCGAATTTTTGGGGCGAATCCAATACTTCCTTTATCGTAAAAGGAAGTAAAAATAACCTTCTTCGAAAATGTAGGCTAAAACGGGGTGTTACAAGGAATTTCATCACATAAGATCTTTTGATAAGAGAATAACAAAACCTTAAGAAAGGTTTCCGGGTGTGTATGGTGTAAGGGTCATATCCAGATTTTTTGTAACAGCCTGACAAAACTACAAGAATGTCAATTTCTTGAAATGAAACGTGTGAATTTTTTCACTTTAGGTATAGAACATAATTTATAACAATTAAGGCACATATTAAAATACGTTCCCGCACAATGGAAAATTTACACCGAGTTTCATTTGAAAGAATTTCCTTTCTTGCAGTTTTAGGAAGCTGTTATAAAAAAATGGGTACGGCATAGGCAAAAAACCAGAAGTATACCACAGAAGATCGTATGATATGAATTTTCTTGTAACACCCCGTTTTTGTCTAAATTTTCGCAAAACATTTTTTTTTCTGAAAAGGTATCGATCGAAAACATAAAGAAAATTACCTATATTTTCATCAGGTAATCTAAAAAATATATAAACAGGATGCTCTATTTGAAAAAATGGAGTTAGGTGCCACCCAGAATTAAATGGGACACCTCATATTATTAGAAATAATTTTAAGTGACGCAGAAGTTGCTTAGGTGAAACTTTTATATGTAATAACAAGAATAATTTTTTCATATATTTTCAATAAGATGGGCTACAGAGCTCGGACTCTTAGGTAGGACACCTGTACGCAATAATTGGTTTGAGCCTGGCCTGCTCTGCTTTCTAGTCCCGGCCTGCATTGGTTCTGCCAGCACGCCCCTGGCAACTAGTATTGGGCGGGAAAATCTACAGAAAGTTTAGTCTGCTGAGAGTCATCAGGCAGTTTTGGGGCCTACATGCCGCATGTGACAGCTGACGATTTGGGGCTGTCAAGCTGACATTTAATAGGAGTCATTGGAGGCATTAAACGTCTACAAGTGTAACCACGAACAGATAAGTGATTTCTGATGATATTTTACATATAAAAACGCTGTTTAAACATTAAACATATTAGTGGTTTAAGTTAAGTGGGGTACCCCGTTCAAATAGTAGAGTAATTGAGTAATGATCAACATCTGAGTAATAATAAAGCTAGTTAAAGGTATTGCTCTCTTTTATTTTAATTTCAATCATTGAGTTCGATAATTGTTTTACTAGATATAAAGTGAAGTTACAAGTTTCTTGACCTATATCAGTGTACCTGAGTATAACTTGTTGGCGCTCCCTTTAACATCTTAATCAAAGAATTCGCGACGTCTTCACTGTTGCTAGAGACGGGCCTCAAGTACACTAATATGGTGATCAATTGTTGAGTTAAAATAGAGAACGCCGACCTAAAGGTAAGTAAAAAGCTAACAATAATATGGCTGTTATGGCCCGATGGCATATAAAGTTGCTAAGCAGTATAACAAACGCCAACAATATAGTATAGGAACACCAACAACCTGCACAGAAACTATAGTACATCAAAAAAATAGTTGAAGAGATTTAAAAGAGGTGTTGGACAAAAGGTTATTTTGCACTATTTCTACGGGTGTCGTGGTTAAACTGTTTCTTTCGTGACTAACATACTACGTTCGACACTTATACAATAAATAACTATTATTTTTGAATACATTCTACTTCCCATGTTTTGAGTTTTGTAACTCTGCCTAATTTTACGAAACCAATTACTATTTAGAATATATTTCTCTACTTAAAGTTGTATCGTTTTAGATCGTATAAGCTTGTAAAAATTAAAATTTTTGCCACGGGTATTTTTAGGGGCCTTTCCCAAAATTTCAATGCCCGGGCCCTCTGCAGGATCCCAGCACGCGCCTGCCTTGGGGAGTAGGTTTTACCCATATATGTATTATACATAGTCTTGCCAGACGTCCCGGTTTGACCGGGACAGTCCCGGTTTTCAGACAAAATCCCGGTGTCCCGGCCGGTTTACTTCACGTCCCGGTAAAAATTAAATTTGATTATAGTTCTTATAAATGACCAAAAAGACTAAAAATAATTAACTGTGAAGGATTATTTAGGATAAATACTGTCATTTATTTCACTGTACTGTATGAAAAATAAAAACTGTGGAAGAGATGGTCTGCTAAAAATTAATATTGTCATCGTATTGTCTTGTCTCGCCGTCCCGCTTTCCAGGCGAGTCCTATATTGGGCACTAAGGGGTGTAGCGTTAGCGCCAGAAGAGATTTCGCTGCACGCTACACCCCCTCGTGTGCAATAACGTTGGACTCGCCCACCTCGGCGCTAGCCGCCTGTGCTCGCTAAGGATGTGCACCCTTGAATACCCGCGACGTTGAGGGGCATTCCGATGTCCCGGTTGAACATTTCAGAAATCTGGCAAGCCTAATTATACATATTATAGAAACCACCAAAGATGAGCCCTGCGTCATCACACGCTGAATTTAGTAACGACAAACATGCGTGTACATTTGTTCACAAATTCCATGCGCACAACAGTGATAGCATTACAATAAGCGTGTGTTATGATTAAAGTGCTTATTTGATTAAAGTAGTTGAAGTCACATACGCGCGTCGTCACTAAAACGTCAACTGTCAAATAATACTTGTGAAGCCTTGTTCGTTTTTTCGGCGTTTTATAACTACGTTTTCAGGTTATTATTTACGATTTGATACAAATTATGTCTATGAAAGGTAAAGCGTTACATTTGCAATCTCAGCAGCTCTTATTAAATTTATTGGATTACTTCGAACGAGAGAAAGAAAATGGGGGTCATCTAATTCCATTGTCACGTGTACAAGAGGTAAATAAAACATAATTCACCTAATTATATTTCACATTCATCGGTCATTTGTAGAGGGCAGCGGAAGCTCTAGGCATTAGTGTTTCTACTGTGAAAAGAGTTAAGAGTTGTTCTAGTATTAATCCAGTTTTATGTAGCCCTGGCAAGAAAAGACCACGTAAAAAGTTAAAATCTACTGATTTACCAGATTCCTCAAAAATGGTTATAAGGGACACCATATACACGATATATTCGGAAAAAAAGTACGTTACCATCAATTCCCTGAATACTGAAGTGAAAGAAAGTCATATTTTACTCAGTAACACCAGCTTAAATCGAGTTCTACGCGATATCGGTTTTAAATTCAAGAAAGACGATAACCGTAGAGCACTAACTGAAAAAGAAAATATTGCTATTATGCGGCTCCATTTTTTAAAATGTTTCATGGAGAATCTAAATTCACCTCATCCACTGCAAGTAGTCTTTATGGACGAAACGTGGATTTATTCTAAAGGAAATCCTGGAAAGTCCTGGCAAGATTCAAATATTCGCAGTGTTAAAAAACCCGAAGGTTATAAAGGAAAACGTTTTATTGTGGGTAATGCTGGATCTAAATTAGGGTTTGTCGAAAACGCATCCCTATTATTTGCAACAAAATCTTTAAAAGAAGACTATCATGGGGAGATGAATTCAGAAACTTTTAAAAAATGGCTCATCAACCATTTAATTAATCATTTGAATGATCCTTCATTGATAATATTGGACAATGCTCCTTACCATTCTGTTTTAATAGAAAGAAATCCCTCAACTTTCTGGAAGAAAGCCGATATCATAGAATGGTTAAATACAAATTCCATTAATCACGATCCAACTTCATTTAAAACTGAATTACTCATACTAGCCAAATCTTACAGAAAAGAAAGCGCTATGAAGTAGATGAATTACTGAGAAGTTATGGTCATGATGTTTTACGTCTACCACCATATCATTGGGAATTCAATGGCATTGAATTAATATGGGCACATGGAAAACAATATTACAATAATCACATCGGCAGGGATGGTTATGGTGACGATCGAGTTCTTGCAATGTGGAAGGAAGCATTAGAACAATGTACCAAAGATGTGTGGAGTAATTGTCACACTGAAGAAAAAATTAGGACTTGGTATGAGCGTGAAAGGATATTAGATGTAACTGTTGATGAACTAATCATTCATGTTGGTAACGACTCAAGTGACTCCAGTTTAAGTGGTGATAGTGATTAAGAATTGTAATTATTAATATGTTTACATTATTTTATTTTAGTCGTTATCTAAATTCCTATGTTCAATGGAATTATTTTTGTGGAATGGCGTTGCGGAAGAAATACAGTTGTATATTTATTGGTTAGATAATTATATCATTTAAAATTGTGTATTGGTAAATGATTTAAGTTGCATATAACCTTAGTCATCATAAAAGCAACTAAACGCAAATAACTAAAATAGTATAATAAAAAATGGACTTTTACATTTCTTAGTCAAAACGAAAATAATGACACTGACAGTTGTTTGTTTCCTGGATAAAGCGCCACCTATTGGCTCCTGATTGCTTCAGAATACAACTGACGCTAATTTGACTAGCAAGTAAAATCTTACATCATACGGATAGCATTGATGACGCAGGGCTCATCTTTCGTGGTTTCTATAATATATTGCTAGTAGGGCCTGGAAACGACCGAAAACATTACGGCGCCGACATAATCTCACTCTGAGTATAAATCGTCTAGTGCGCATGCCTGAGAATTCAAACTCCGCCTTTAGAAGCGAATTTTAAACTTGATTACTTCCCCACCGCGCGGACGACGCCGACGCGCTTGCGCACAGCTCATCATATACATTGAAGAGTTGGTTGTCGGTCTCACTTCCTTCGTGACCTCCCAACTCATAGCCGCTAGCGATATAGTTCTTTAAATATATGCTTTTACCTTACTTCCCTAATATCATGACAACCAGTAAACAAACAGTAAAATCAACTTACCTGCAATGGATATGTCAAAGTAAGTGTAACTTACTAGATGGACACGGAGAAAAATAAATTTCTATCGTCCAAAAAACGTCATAAACATCACGAAAGTTAAAGAATTACCGATCTCAAACAATAATTGAAGTCCTCGCTTCGCTCCTCCTCCAAACAACTGTCTTCGATCGGTAAAATGTCCTTACCGTCGGCAAGGTACTAGAATGTACAAGTTACGTTGTACGTGAGGTATTACCACAGTGGAACAGAAGGTTAAACTACAACTGTTTAGCCATCAATGTAATTTGACAAACATCATTAAAGCCGGCGAATACTACATCGAATTTCATAAAATACGAGAAAAATAAAGTGAGCGTGGGCGGTATTTTGTTAGATACTAATTAAGCACTACACGCGTGGGTCGGAAAACTGCTAGTCAAGCGTAAATTAAACCAAAATAAAATACAATGGCTGGTTTAATCCGGTCTATGACAGAGTTTAATAGTGCCGTAGACGATTGGGTGCTATATCAAGATATTGCAATGGCTTAATGCTTGATATGCATATTTTATTTAGTATTAGCCCTGCTTTCTTTTCAAATCGATTATTTAAAATTTTACTTTTAACTAACTATTACAATTGAGACTCTTATCAGGGTGGTTTGCCAATCTAGTTATCTATTATTTGAAATTCAAATTTTATTATAATTTTTGATTACTGAATGACATTAACTTTCATCTTGACGTCCAACAACGATCAAACAAAAAATTTACAAATATTCTTTCTACTCACATATCCATTTTTGTTTCTATTAATATTACTCAATATACATCTTGTTACCACCTTTAATTCTTCATTAATTACTACTACATTTTGTTTTACCTGTTTATTATTTTCCGTAGGATCGTCTTCCTCATCTACCAGCTTCTGACTGCATTGGTTCTTTTAAATCCTTCTTTAACTTGTTTTCTTTTTCCTCAGCCCCTCTCTTCAACCTATTTTCCCTTTCCTCTGCTTCCTTATTTCTTCTGTTCTCTCTTTCCTCGCCCTACTTCTGCCATCTTTTACGTCTTTCCTCTCTCTCTTTCCTCATTTTCTCTGTATCTTTATCCATAAACTCTATCATTTTTGCCAGCATTTCCATTAACTGTTTCCTGTCTTCTTGTTTTATTGTTTTTTCTGCCATTTTATTTTAAACTTTTACCAAGCTGTATTTACTTTTATTACAAACCTTTTATATTCAATTGTAAATCTTTGTGTTTTATTCACAAATTGAACCTTTATACGATGCTTTATTTATTCTTATTGATTGTCCTATTCTGCTACTTTATGAATCTCAAAAGAACTCAATTATGATACGTTTTTAAATTATGATTGCTTTTTACAATCCTCTTTCTTAATTCACAATTATTAATAAACAAATTAACCATAAACTTGGTTTATCAGTTAGAATCAAACCTCACAGTTACTTCGCCCAAAAATATATCTTGAAAACTAACAATCACAATTACAGTAAGCCCCTTTGTTGGACAACATTAATATGGAATATCAATTGCACCACATTGGGCGACCATTAATTATGCAATGGCTTAATGCTTGATATGCATATTTTATTTAGTATTAGCTCTGCTATTTCTTTTCAAATCGATTGTTTTAAATATTACTTTTAACTAAGTATTACAATTGAGACTCTTATCAGGGTGGTTCGCCAATCTAGTTATCTATTATTATTTAACATTCAAATTTTATTATAATTTATGATTACTGAATGACATTAACTGTCATCTTGACGTCCAACAACGATAAAACCAAAAATTGACATATATTCTTTCTACTCACATATCCATTAATCAATGCACTAAAGTAAGTACTGTATTATATTTATTTCATTCTTTTTTTTTTGTCTGTTATTCAAAATGCTTTTATATGACTAATTAAAACCAACCTGAACACTCCTCAAGCTTTCACTGCCAGTTACCCAAAAACACTACAGCTTCCAACGTCCACAGCTTCCGATGCTCACAGCCTGCGACGTCCGCAACTTATACCTCCAATAGTTAAGGCTATGATGCTCTGCTACCCTTCAAACAACATCCAACCTGTCAAAAACCCTGTCTGTCTGCAGATCTTTGTCCCGTTCCCTGCATCAATGCTACTGTCACCCCAACAGGTTCCTGGCAAGTTCACTATTATAGATGATCCCAAGCTAATCTTCTATTTTCCCAGCTCGTACTCTGTATCCAGCAACACAGACAGAACCGTCCAAATCATGTATAAACCGTTCAATAGTTATTTGCCAAGTAGGTAGACATGGAATTTTGTTTTTATGTTTAATAAAACTAAAACTCCCTAGAAACTCTTTCTGACACTTTGTCAGAAGCAGCTGTTATGTACAGGAGGCTCACGAAAGTGTCTAATTTGACATTTTGAGGTTAAACATGCAATGTTGCCAGTCCTTTCATACTTTGTTTGCCACTAGGCATAATATGTATGGACATCGCCGTCATGGATATCTATCTGTCAAACAAATTGTAGTAGTAAAGTAAATATGCCAAAAGTCATTAAAGGTGACACAAAACTACAAATTACAAAGGCTTACAGGCATTATAAAGCTGACAGGCCCGACCTCAGTGAAACTGAAATCTTTGCTCGGCTTAGTGACTTTTGGGATGCAAGTATTTATGCATAAAACTTAATTGTTGCTTTAATTTTCGGCTTTGTACTGTTTTAGATATCTGAAAGAACTATTAGAAATATTATGGGGCGGAACAATTTTGAAATTAAACCTGTTGGTCCACGACCTAAAAATGATACATACTATTTGCAACATACGCACTGAAGAAGTAGTTAACAATGCGAGACAAATTGTGCAAGAACAACCACACGTATCTGTTCGCCATTTAGGACAGCAATTAAATGTTTCATATTCAACATCTCATAGGATATTAAGAAGCAATTTGCATTATTTTTCTTACCGGCTGCAAGTGTATCAGGAACTGCTGCCAAACGATCCTCCGGTTAGATTGGAATTTTGTAACTGGTTTATCAATAATTTAGGAAATAACGATAATGCGTTTGAGAAAACTTTCTTTACTGATGAGGCATACTTCTATTTATCTGGCTATATTAATTCACAAAGTATGAGGATGTGGAGCGCTGAGAATCCCAATTTTTATGTTGAAGAACCGCTTCACCCACAAAAAATCGGAGTTTGGGCTGCAATTAGTAAAAGAAGAGTTATAGGTCCTATATTTTTTTTAAGGTAATTGAGTGCAGTAAAACGATTAAATTTTATTTTAATAGTTCAATTTTTAGGTTTTCTAAATGCACAACCATATCATACTGAAATTTTGTCGCCGTTTTTTGAAGAGTTACGTGACAATGAATTACAAACGGGTTACGTACTTTCAATAAGATGGGGCATAAATTTACTTAAAGAGTTTTACAAAAACAGAGTTATTAGTCAAAACATGTCTACAGTGTGGCCTCCGAGGTCTTGTAACTTAACTCCCTGTGATTTTCTTCTGTGGCCATATTTAAAAAAAATCCATTCTTCAACTTCCACTGGACAATATTCAGCAGGTTTAACAAAGAAGTACCTAATGGAAAAAATAAAGAAATCAATTATAATGGCGTAATATTAAGATTTGAGAATAGAACGAGTTAAGGAGTTTACTTTCTTAGGAACATTAATCTCTGAAAACTTAAATTACACACAAGGAATTAAATCAAGGTTAATAAAAGCATCGATATGTCCGGGCGTGTTAAATAGTATAATGTCCTTAAGACAAATGTCGCGAAATGCAAAACTACGACTTATAAGACTGTAATTCGACCCACAGCTACGTACGCATGTAAAACATGGACGATGAATGTGGCAGACCAAGATACGATAAGTAGGTGGGAGAGAAAAATGCGGAGAAAAATATTTGGAGGTACAAAAGAAGTATGGAGAGCCAAATATAGTAGACTTCATTAAAGCTCGAAGGTTAAGATAGTTTGGGCATATATGGAGAATGCCAGATGGAAGAGCTACTAAGATAGTATTGGAAGGCAGAGCGCAAGAAACTAGAAGAAGAAGCGACCAACGAATAGGTGGAAGGAGGCAGTAATGGAAGACATAGCAAGGAAAGGAATAGAAGACTGGAGAAATAAAATCATCAATAAGGGACAATGGAGACACATTGTTATGCAATGGGCCTAAAGTGGCTTGTAAAAGCTTTATTTATACTGAAAAAACACATAAATTGTAATATTTAAATATTTTTGTATACAATTTATAATTACAATAAAAAAACGACTTTCATTATACCATTATGCCTACTCAACAAAGTATGAAACGTATTCAGAATCAGCAATTTGTCTTTCATGAAATTTATCTTAACCAATACTAAAAGTGGCACAAAATCCAAAACCAAATCTGGCAACCACGTTTTGTACATTAACATAAAATTATCATTTTATATAAAATGAGCATAACCTAACTTTTGTTAATGACTGACAGCATATTTACAGGGTGAAATTCATCACCCTAACATGGCCTCCTATCTGGCAAATAACTATTGAACGGTTTATAGTTACTTCAACAACTTCCTTCAAAATGATTGACTTGTCCTGTATGCAATCACCAAGTCCAGCAATTAATGTGAATTATTCATTGTATGTTTTTAACAATCCAATTCCATTTAATTATTATTATTTACTTCTTACTTGCATCGAATTAAACCATATTCCATAATCTCTTTAATGACTGTATACTTGTATTACCTCAGAATTATATTTTCACTTATTTCCACCACGTAGATTTGTTAAAACTCTTTTTATTTATATTATATCTAATTATTCATATAAATAAAGGTAGAATTTCTAGTTTTTTTATTATATCAAAACATCAAAAGGAGTTTTTCAAAATATGTCTACATTTTTTATGAGTTTGTTATTCTTACTGCTTAAACAAATTTTCAAATCTATGCTAGTTACAATTATTACTGTACTCTTTAAAAATATTAAATGTTCTGATTATTACATACTACAATTCTTTATTCTTATAGTAAGCATATTTGTCAAATATAACCTTAGCTTAAATTTTATCAATATTGAATTCCACCATCAAAATTGAATACTCAATTGCTATTTATCCATCAAATTACAAATTGTCTCAATTTTAATTTCCATCATTCATTTTCAACTTAACACACAATCTTATTCAAACCTCTCCAAATTTGATTGTATTAATCTTCCAAATTTATTATTTTTTATTATTATTTATAAACTAACCTAAGTGTATCATAACAATATATTGGAACAATTCTTTCGCGCGTGTTATCAAAGACGACGAAGACAAAAGGCGTGCGGCTGTCTTAATAAGTCCGGACACGTACAAGTTAGTGAGGGATCTGTGTTACCCCGAGTTACTTAACACAAAATCATATACACAACTGTGCCAATTATTAAGATCATACATTAGCCTAAAATTGTCGGTGTACCGATAACGGATCGAGTTTTACGCGGCGGTACAACGAAAGGACGAAACTGTAAACGAATGGCATGCGAGAATAAGAAGAAACTGTCTATAAATTGTAGTTTCGGGGCAAGTTTGGACTAAGTACTTAGCGATAAATTCGTAACCGGATTGGTGAAAGGACCTATACTAGATAAATTGTGTGAAGAAGAATTTTCCGATACCAAAACTTTGGCAGACATGGTCAACATAGCGCTAAGCTAGGAGACTTCACTTTCAGCAAGGGATTCGATCACGAGGGATCTTTCGTGGGCGGTACAGAGCGCAAGCAACCCATCTAACAGGACACATGTTGGCAGAAGCAGCAGTGCTACCAACTTCAACAGGAGAAGAAAACCCCAACAGAGCCAACAACATTCACAAAATTTTCATCCTACATCTAGCGCGGGAAGTACGGCTTATAAATGCAGATGTTGGGAGAGGGACCATCAGAAAGGACAACGATGTAGGTTTGAAATATATTAAAGTGGAAATATACATGTAAACAAATTAAATGGGAGAGGTTAGTATTATTAATTATGTAACGATTAAGTTAATTACAGACAGTAAAACTGGCGAAACTTCGTCATATAAATGATTTCACTGCACATTGTTCGCTTTAAAATTACAAGCTTCCTGAAGAAATGTGAGGACGAAACTTTCACGACCAAGGTTTGCCGTCTGCCAAGGGTTTGGACGTTAATTATATCCCCCAAAGGGGTGAACAACGAAGTACGTAAACGACTGGGAAGTTTTGCGAAACACGACACTCCGTTAAGAAAAACTAGCACGACTGAGAATTCCATTTATTATCCGCCCAAGGCGATTATAGGCTTACAACTCCTCGATACGAATTATCGGCTATGATTAGTGCAAAAACGTCTCTCGTATAACTATACCATTGACAAACGAGCACCCATTTCGACGAGAAAGGCAAAAATTGTCACAGGCGTTGAACACAATGCATTACAACAAGAAACTGTCGGTAGAAATCCAGAAGAAGACTACTTCAAACTATTTCACAAGTTTAATCACAACGGAAGTCTTAATTAGGCGAGCCCCGGCGTGTTTAGGAAACCGTCAGGGGCCGTAATCGCACACCCAATATCACCTGTTGACTCTTTGAAGACTGAAACGAGACTCCTGTGAAACTGATGACAGGCCGGGCTTGAGCGGCCAAGAATGTACAGCTGAACGAACACGTGGTCAACTGCCTATATAAACGGCAATGGGGGAGACAAGTATGTTTGCGCTCTCACTTCCACTCAAACAACCGATTCAATTTAATGTCGCTTTCTGGCAGCTCCTTTGCGCTAAGCAACGGTCCGCCGTAGGATCAGAACTGCACTATATTATACCGAGCGGAGCGCGGTGGCACACAGGCAAATGATCACAACCACACTATATTAAAGCCAGCGGGAAACGTCAATATCTGAATTCGAAAGTAGCGTGCGGAATTGCCAATATTTGAACTAAAAAATGCGGGTAAACAATGATTTTGAAATGTAAATGCGGGAAAACACTAAATTCAAAAGAAGTTCTTACATTGGGCTACCTATGTTATTAATAAAGAGGGCATTAGGAAAAGCAAGGATAAAATACAAACAATTTTAGAAGCACCAGCTCCAGAATCGGTGACACAAGCTCGTTCGTTCGTTGGAATGATTAACAACTACTCAAAATTCACGCCAAAATTAGCCACAATAACGAGTCCCATTTATGGATTACTTCAAAAGGGGAATAGTACAGTAAGATAGCTCAAAAATTGTCAAAACTCAAAACTAAAAAAAAGTTCTACCCAGTGGCAAACTGTTTAGTACTCTCTCTTAGTAAGTGGTAAAACGTTGCACGACCTTGCGCGTCGTAATATTCGCTCCAAGTGTATTATATAAAGGGTTCAGGGCAGTGGTGAAGTCAGATAGTTATGGTGAACAACCCACCACAAAAGACGAACAACATTTGCGCAGATCATCCACTACTACACATGTTGAAGTGAAAGTTGAAGATGCAATTAATGTTACTCTTGGACAAGCAGAATTTCTAACTAATAGTAAGAACAAGATGCAACTGATTGCTCTCATCACGGTACACTTACAGCAAGCTGGCTGCAATGTGATTCAGGCAGAAGATGATGCTGCCACCAAGATGGTTTTTACTGCAATTGACGAATCAAAAAAGGAAAAACAGGCTATCGTGATTGGCATTGACACCGATTTATTGGTCTTGTTGGTTGTTCATGCTCCAGTCAACAAACAGTTGAAGATGGCTGTATCGAAGAAAGGTAACCATGTGGATAGAATTAAAACAAGGTGAGCTACAAACTTTATGTAATAAACTTTAATGCAAAAAAATAATAGAAATAGTTTTTCTTCACAATACATGCTTTTCAGTAAATTCAATTGAAAGTGCTATGTACAACAGACGAGGTAGTTACATAATAATAAATAACAGCAATCTTTAATCTCTTCTTCATGTTGAAGATTATCTTCATCAATGCCGTCTCCGTCACTAATCCTTTTCTAACCACATTTTAGTGAATCTTTATTGATATTGAGCTATTGCTGCACTTGATGGTAAACTCTATAAGAGTGTTGTTGTGCAGCTGCTGAAGTGGAGGGAAGTACAGCCAACCTGAAATTTGTGTGTACAGGCTCCTTTACGATGGTCTGCAAGTAAAATTGATGGCGCAGAGTATCCAAATTATCTGCATTTGTTGATGCAAATATCGAAAGGAAGAAATGGTTTCCAGCATCAGCTACTGCATCTGGGTCTGCATTTGGGTTGTCAACAGCTTTGTCACGTTGCACTTTTTTAAAAGGCGTTATTTTTCCCTTTCTATAAATTGAAGAAAGAGAACATCCTTCATTTCCCCGGTAACACACAGAATGTCTCCAATGCAGTAAACTTTTTCTTCTTGGATACCTTTCTTCGGTACAGTCATCTTCAACTGTTTATTGGCTGGAGCATGAACAACCAACAAGACCAATAAAGCGGTGCCATTGCCAATCACGATAGCCTCTCGTTCTTACTATTAGTTAGAAATTCTGCTTGTTCAAGAGTGACATTAATTGCATCTTTCACTTCACTTCAGAATGTGTAGTAGTGGACGATCTGCGCAAATGTTGTTCGTTTTTTGTGCTGGGTTCTTCACCATAACCATCTGGCCTCCCCACTTCTCTGAACCTTTTATATAATACACTTGGAGCGAATATTACGAGTTCATAGGCGTTTTGGCCAACCAGAAAAAGTAAAATTTTTATCCCCTCCATATCTCCGTAATACTTTACTGGAGCGCAAAAATGCATAAGACCATTTTTATTGTAAATAAAATTTATATTAATTTTGTATAAGATAAAGTTTGTGCTAAACCTCATAGTTAACGAGATATTTGCGAAAAACTGTTGAAACCTACCATTTTACGACCTTTCCACCCCCTTCCCGCCTAAACCCGACGCCAAGGTCATGCAGCTTTTTACCACTTACTAAGAGGAGAGTACTGAACAGTTTGCAACAGGGTAGAACTTTTTTTTTTATGTTTGAGTTTTGACAGTTTTTGAGCTATCTTTACTGTACTATAAATAATAGTTATTTAAGTAACAAGGAATGTAAGGACCTATTAACATTTGAGGTAGGCAAGTACAAGCCAAGACGAAGTCGCGGCTTGTTACCTGCCGAAAATGTTAATAGGCGATACATTCCGAGTTATCTTATTATATTTTTCCTGCTGCTTATCGAAATTTTCCTAGATTTTTGAAAAAATAGTTTGGTTTGTCACCTGTCACCAGGATTAGTTTTCGTGAGTCGTGTTACCTGTGAGTGTCACATGTCAATTAAGCACTTGCAATTTACAAACAAAACGTCTAAATCTGCATCTTGCTTTGCTAATTTTATTATCTTAGGAACTTAATAAAGTTCCGTTGTCAAGAGAAAGCAGCAAACAAATATAATCACCAACTTACACGTTTTGTTACTAAAGCTGTATCACTGACTTACATGATCAGCAGCGGGAAAAATTTATTCTATCTTTTGTGAATGCTACAGTTAGAAAAGACAAAATCAATGGCAGACATTCCAACCAAGTTCCTAAATTGTTGAACATTTTCTATCCGTAATTCACAAAGAAAATTATTGTATGCTTCATGCTGTTCTCCTCTTAAAATACATCTCTAACCCAGAACTTTCTGTGTCTCTTTTCTTTTCATATTTTGCATTAACAATTAATAAAGAGGCAGCTTTGTCAACTTGCGTTGACCTTGAAGCTATCATTTCAAAACTACACCGTAATGACTTGGCTGATTGTACAAACTAGTAAGCCAATGTCTAAATGCCTACGCAAGTTATTGCGGAAGTTTAAAACGCAATAAATTGCAAGACACTAAATTGCGATATTTATGGCGGATAGTATCAACACAGAAGCAAGTCACTTGCGCGATATTTGTCGCAAGTAACTCGCCAGTCTATCCGCACCTTAGAAATACATAAACAGTTTTTTCGAAATGAATAATTCACTATATTTTAATTTATTATAAAAATTACTAGCTTACATATGTAAAATGCTTTTCTATACTGGATTGCATTAACAAAATAATAGGATTATTTCGTAAGCAGTATCTTGTAACACTAGTTAGCTAGTTAACACAAGTTGCCTAAAGTTGTATAGAACATGGCAATTCCATGAGTTGGAAAAGGCTTAAATGCTATTTGACATAAGAGTAACAGAAATGGAAAATGCCATAATTACTTTGGTAGCTAGGCAACAAGTACAATAAGTACATATTATCCATTTACTTGACATCGGTACTGTCTAACTAATCTACTTTTCATTGCTGTTCGATATTCACAAATAGAGCAAATCTATGGCGTTCCTCCTGCATGATCCTTCAGATGTAGAGCTATATCACTTTTTTATGCTGTTCTGTATTCACAAACAGAGAAACTGTACAGCTTTTCTCTCGTATCAATATTCATATGTCTAACTAAACTACCTTTCACTACTGTTGCATATTCACAAACAGAGCACACATATGGCATTTCTCCTGCATGACACTTCATATGTATAGCTAGATCACTTTTATGTGCTGTTCTGTATTCACACACAGAGCAACTGTACGGCTTCTCTCCTGTATGAGTTCTCATGTGTATAACTAATCTACTTTTCACTGGTGTTCGATATTCACAAATAGAGCAAATATATGGCGTTTCTCCTGCATGATTCTTCATATGTCTAGCTATATCACTTTTATATGCTGCTTTGTATTCATACACAGAGCAACTGTATGGCTATTATCCTGTATGAGTATTCATATGTCTAACTAATCTACTTTTCACTGCTTTTCAATATTCACAAATAAAACAAATCTATGGCGTTTCTCCTGCATGATTCTTCATATGTCTAGCTATATCACTTTTATATGCTGCTTTGTATTCACACACAGAGCAACTGTACGGCTTTTCGCCTGTATGAGTCCTCATATGTGTACCTAACGTACTTTTCCAAACTGTTCTGTATTCACAAACAGAACAACTATACGGCTTTTCTCCTGTATGGTTCTTCACATGTAACACTAAACTTCTTTTCCTTGCTGTTCTGTATTCACAAATAGAGTAACTGTATGGTTTTTCTCCTGTATGACATCTCATATGTATAGCTATATCACTTTTCTGTGCCGTTCTATATTCACAAACGGAACAACTGTATGGCTTTTCTCCTGTATGAGTATTCATATGTCTAACTAATCTACTTTTCACTGCTTTTCAATATTCACAAATAGAACAAATCTATGGCGTTTCTCCTGCATGATTCTTCATATGTCTAGCTATATCACTTTTATATGCTGCTTTGTATTCACACACAGAGCAACTGTACGGCTTTTCGCCTGTATGGTTATTCACATGTATAACTAAACTTCTTTTCCTTGCTGTTCTGTATTCACAAATAGAGCAACTGTATGGTTTTTCTCCTGTATGACATCTCATATGTATAGCTATATCACTTTTCTGTGCCGTTCTATATTCACAAACAGAACAACTGTATGGCTTTTCTCCTGTATGAGTATTCATATGTCTAACTAATCTACTTTTCACTGCTGTTCGATATTCACAAATACAGCAAATATACGGCGTTTCTCCTGTATGACTTTTCATATGTGTATCTAAATTATTTTTCTGTGCCGTTCTATATTCACAAACAGAACAACTATATGGCTTTTCTCCTGTATGGTTCTTCACATGTATAACTAAACTTCTTTTCACTGCCGTTCTGTATTCACAAATAGAGCAACTGTATGGTTTTTCTCCTGTATGACATCTCATATGTATAGCTATATCACTTTTCTGTGCTGTTCTGTATTCACACACAGAGCAACTGTATGACTTTTTTCCTGTATGAATATTCATATGTCTAACTAATCTACTTTTCACTGCTGTTCGATATTCACAAATACAGCAAATATACGGCGTTTCTCCTGTATGACTTTTCATATGTGTATCTAAATTATTTTTCTGTGCCGTTCTATATTCACAAACAGAACTGTATGGCTTTTCTCCTGTATGGTTCTTCACATGTATAATTAAACTTCTTTTCCTTGCTGTTCTGTATTCACAAATAGAGCAACTGTATGGTTTTTCTCCTGTATGACATCTCATATGTATAGCTATATCACTTTTCTGTGCCGTTCTATATTCACAAACGGAACAACTGTATGGCTTTTCTCCTGTATGAGTATTCATATGTCTAATTAATCTACCTTTCACTGCTGTTCGATATTCACAAACAGAGCAAATATACGGCGTTTCTCCTGTATGACTTTTCATATGTGTATCTAAATTATTTTTCTGTGCCGTTCTATATCCACAAACAGAACAACTGTATGGCTTTTCTCCTGTATGGGTCTTCATATGTCTAACTAAACTACCTTTCACTGCTGTTCGATATTCACAAACACAGCAAATATATGGCGTTTCTCCTGCATGATTCTTCATATGTATAGCTATATGACTTTTATGTGCAGTTCTGTATTCACACACAGAGCAACTGTACGGCTTTTCGCCTGTGTGAGTCCTCATATGTGTAACTAAATTACTTTTCTTCACTGTTCTGTATTCACAAACAGAGCAACTATAGGGCTTTTCTTCCTTATGGATCTTCACATGCGTAACTAAACTATATTTGTGTGCTGTTCTGTATTCACAAATAGAGCAACTGTACGGTTTTTCTTTTGTATGAACACTCATATGTTTAACAAAATTACTTTTCTGTGCTGTTCTGTATTCACAAATAGAGCAACTGTATGGTTTTTCTCCTGTATGAACATTCATATGTTTAACTAAATCACTTTTCCTTGCTGTTCTGTATTCACAAATAGAGCAACTGTATGGTTTTTCTCCTGTATGAACACTCATATGTCTAACTAAATTAGTTTTCTGTGGTGTTCTGTATTCACAAATAGAGCAACTGTATGGTTTTTCTCCTGTATGAACACTCATATGTTTAACTAAATTACTTTTCTGTGCTGTTCTGTATTCACAAATAGAGCAACTGTAAGGTTCCTCTCCACTATTTTTGTTAAATATTTGGTTTTCATAATTTTCATCCTTTAATTCGATGATTTCTTGTTTAATGGATAGCTTATCAAACCTTTCGTTGCTACTCATGTTCTTAGATCGGCATGGTGCAGTTCCTGCAGAACTACAAGACCTATTCTCCATAGTGATTATGTTTGTTTTAACATTTCTTTTAATGATATATGAGCCAAGGGACCTTTGATATCTTCACATCTGCAACAAAAGCACATCGTTATTAACCTAAGAATTTAGCAAGTTATATAGCGGCATTGACAACTGAAGAGCAAACACAAATGGAATGTTTATCTTAAACACTCTAACAAAAGTTGTTATTTATTTATTTATTTAATAATCAGTAACAAAACGGGTAAAGACCCAATTACAATGTTACAGAAACTATGGAAATCAAAACAAAATTCACTAAAAACTAAGACAAAAAAAATTATTATTACTTCTGAGCAACCAATCTGTCAGGATCAACACTTGTATTATCCTAAAAGCATGATTTTATTTCTGATAATGCATATCGATGAGCCAAACATGTCTATGTCGCACGTAAAAAACAACTTTATTAGCAATATATAACATTTTAACTAATGATGAGTTTATGCGCATGTCCGTTCTAGAAAAAGGTATGTAGAACAAGTGACGACGGGGCCTATAACATATAGCAGGTACATACAAATTAATTAAAGCCAGCAAATTGGAGCAGTCTATAACACCATTTACGAGTTTGTGTAAGAATAAGAGAGCAGCCATTTCCCTTCTTTTAACCAACTTGGTAATTCCAAATTCGAAGCGCAAGTCACTGTATTCATGAAAAAGCGGATATCGATGGTATTTTTTAAAGCAAAGATATTTAATGAATTTATTCTGGACAGCCTCTATTTTATTTTTATACAGCAATATTCCTGGGTCCCAGACAATACAAGAACATTCTAATATCTAACAATAGAGTTATACAGTATTATACAAGGTTTTATACTGGTAAATTCGGAAGTGGCTCTCATCAGGAATCCTAGATTCCTTAGTGCAGCACTTGTAATGTTATCCACATGATCATCCCAAGTTAACGTAGGATTGAATGTTACGCCCAGGTCCCGAATAATATGTGCCCTACTTAAGAGTTGATCTTGCATTTTATAACTAAAGTTTATTTTATTAATTTTTAGTGTAAATGTCATAATCTTGCATTTATTAACATTAAATAGGAGCTCATTATCAATACTCCACTTGACAATCGACGTAAGGTCGAGCTGTAACAAATTACAATCATCATAGGATTGAATTTCTCTAAAGATTTTAAGGTAGTCAGCAAAAAGAAGGGAACTTGAGTACCCTATATGTAGTGGCAAGTCATTTATAAAAACAGAAAACAACAAAGGTCCCAAGTTGCTGCCTTGGGGTACCCCTGAGGGAGTTTTAAAATGATCAGAAGTTAAACCGTGAAACATAACAAACTGAGCTCGATCTTGTAAGTACGATTTAAATAAGCTTACTAGGTTTAGATCACAACCAATTAAATATAACTTTTGTAAAAGGAGGTTGTGCTTTACTTTGTCGAACGCTTTCGCAAAGTCTGTGTAAATTACATCGATCTGACTACTCCGATCCAAAGCTTCGCTAACATAATTAGTAAAAGTTACTAAATTTGTTTCGACAGACCGTCCTTTTACACAAAGCCATGCTGTTCTGCAGAAATGTGCGGTTTAAAATAAAAAGATAAATATTTACATAACAAAGATTCAAATATTTTTGCCGGTGTAGAAAGAATAGCTATAGGTCTATAATTTTCAATATTTGATTTATTACCAGATTTGTGAATTGGTGACACTTGATAATTTCCATTGGTGAGGAAATGTGTAAGTTTTTATTATTAAATTAAATAGAATATGTAAAGGAGTCTTAAAAAAGTCACGGCACGCTTTGTATATACAGTGTGGTCCATTAAGTGTGCAACAAATGGGAAATTTTTTTATTAGTTGTACAATCGAAATTTAAATATTGCCAAAAGTTAGTGCATGTTCGATAACCATATCAGATGCCCTGAGAATGGCTTCAAGTCAAACAATATACAGGGCAGGACAAAAAATATGAAATTCGTTCAAGAACAAAGTTACCTTATTTCAAAAAATATAGTAAAATGTTATTGAGAAAAGTGGTTTAGAATTAAAAGTTATGCTCAAATACAAAGTCACGGCCTCCTATTCGAATTTTGATTCTTTTTTGGAAAATTTTTTATTACCCCCGTATGATACATATTTTTATTATTTTGATTTTATGTGTATTTAAAGTAGCCACAACCACATCACTTTTAAATAACTTTTAGCAACTTGAAGCGTATTTGTAAAATTTACTTGGATTTATATTTTTTTAGGTAAGCGTCCACTTCATGTTTGTTGCAACGATATTTAACAGAACTTTAGAATTTCGCAAATATTCTTTTTAACAGGACACATGCTTTACTAATGATAATTTACATATGAAAAACTCTTAATAAAATCACAATAATAAAAATATGTATCATACGGGGATAATACAAAATTTTACAAAAAAAAAATCAAAATTCGAATAGGAGGCCGTGACTTTGTATTTGAGCATAACTTTTAATTCTAAACAACTTTTCTCAATAAAATTTTGCTATATTTTTTGAAATAAGGTAACTTTATTCTTGAACGAATTTCATATTTTTTGCCCTGCCCTGTATATTGTTTGACTTGAAGCCATTCTAAGGGCATCTGATATGGTTATCGAACATGCACTAACTTTTGGCCGTATTTAAATTTTGGTTTTACAACTAATAAAAAAATTTCCCATTTGTTGCACACTTAATGGACCACACTGTATATGATGGTATCTGATCAGGACCGCAGGACTTCTTCGGCTTCAATGCCTTCAAAGCGTTATCAACATCCGCCAAATCGAAGGAAGGCACAGATATAGTATTATTTGAGTAATTATTTACTTGTGGGATTAAATCCTCTAAGTTGTACGAGGAACTCTGATTAAAAACTGAAGAAAAATAGGCGGCAAAGTTACTTACAATATCGCCAGGACCAGTTATTTCAGAACTACCACGGTAAAACTTTTGATCAGAACTACCAGAATTGCTTTTATTTTTAACAAAATTCCAAAAAGAATTAATGTTTAATGTAATATTATTTTGTATTGTTTGTATATAATTTGCATATGCCACAGAGGCTTTTCTTTTACAGATAGCCCTTAATCGCTTAAACTCGACCAAATGATACTCAGATTTGTTTTTATTCTTATGATGTAAATTTTTAAATTTTACATCATTTACTAGTTCTTTGGTGAACCATATAGGGAAAGATTTAGAGGTTGATGAAGATGCTGATACTTTAGGAACACACTGGTTCATTACTTCGTATATTTTCTTATAAAAAATGTCAACAGCTTCCACAGGATTGTTATAATCTTTCAAAAGATATAAGATATACGGTAATGATTATTCCAAACATTTGAATTAAATTGGTATGACTTTCCCATTTCAGGGTATTGCAAATAACATTTATATTTTAGGGGATACAATTACATCAACTCACCTATAATTAGATTTCTGTTTAGATTTGATATTTAATTCTAAAAAATGTCTTACTACCTAAATAAGACAATCGAAAAGATCTGACACAAGGTGTAATATTTTAAGTAGCGTATGTCAGCGCCTGAGCAGAACCTGTTTAAACATACAATGACGCTCTATCACTATAAATAAGAATGTCCAACCAATGTCCATAAAAACCGTCAAAGAGACAATCTGATAATTACAAGCTTAGGTAAAATATAAACAAATAAAAATTGTTAATTTTTGGAAATGTGACCAGTTATACATAAAAATAAATGTTAATAATAATAGGTATCGAGAAGTAACATCCTGTAATTTAGTTCCTCTTTGCAATCATATTGTATGCGGAATCATTCTAATATACAGAGTGATTAAAAAAGAAATACATCTAGTTGCCTTTCATTTTTTTTTGCATCTAAATTTTTGTTTTGCTATATTCTTTATTGTTCTGAAACTAGGCAGTACTGTACCTACTATAATCAAATATTAACAGCTTTGGCTAGTTCAAAAACAATAAAGGTTATAGAAGCACATAAAAATTTACATGCAAGAAAAATTTCAAAGGCAACTAGATGTATCTCTTTTTTGAACACTCTTTATATATTTTAAAACTAAACAGTAGACTTCTAGCTTTACCGAACTAATTCATGAGTCTACAAGAACTACTTCCACTTCTGCTATATTAGTTAATCATATGCTAGTTACTAATCATACCTATTAAATAATGCACACTACAGGCCGTGTTTACACCATCAAAAGTACCATGATTGCAATCAACCGTTTCCATTTTCGGGTTTTTGTAAACAAACTTCCCTTAACTTTTAATAGCGATATTATCACAGAAAACAATTATTTATTATGCCTATTTCTTGTGTTTTTTAAAACTACGCACACAGCTTCAAACGGAAGTCCATTTTGTTTAATAGTCACATCTGGTTACTGAACGCTGCCAAGCACCCAACCAACGAAATCCAAGCCGTACGTTTTAACATAGTGTAAAAGCGTCTCCGATGTTTACGCTACATAACCTATATTTCTGCAAAATTTTTATGCGTGACCTCTTCGCCCAGTAAAATGAAACAAGCTGGTAAATCATGCTGTTATGGAAGTGAATAAGCGGCAACTTATGACATGTGATAAACGATGACAGCAACAAATCAAAAAACTTCATGCAGAAAAAGCCATCCATGAATGGAAGTGGGCGAAATAAGTACTTGGAATAAACAAAAACGCAAGTCTAGTGTGCATTCGGCGTTGTTCTTTTATATTTCTAACTCAAGTTTAACCTAGAGTTAGTAATGAAGATGTTAAGAAATTCCTACAAAATAATCGAATCACGATGCGCTCCTGCAAATCCCTTAAACCCAAATAACGAGCAGGTAAATCATGCTGTTATGAAAGCGAATAAGTGGCAACTTATGACCGATGTTATAAACGACGACAGCAGCAAATCAAAAAACTTCATGCAGAAAAAGCCATCGATAAATGCAAGTGGACGAAAGAAGTACCTCGTACTTGGAATAAACAAAAACTCGACGAGTGCATCTTCGACTGTAATTATTAACAACGCAGCTATGACCGAGGTTTGTACACATTTGTATGTAACGACGCTAAATTTTATGCAAAATTTACTTGTAAATTTTTATAAAAATACTAAGCATTGTTGCATACAGAAAATTGGCTGCTAAATTTTGCGATGAGTTTTCATGTATATTATTTAGAACTTGTTGTAAATTTTCTGGTAAATATGCATGTAAAAACGTGCATAAGTATCGTAGTCAAACTAAACTGCAGCGCATGACGCGAAATGAAAACATAAACATAACCTGCATTTTATTAGCATTGTTTAACTACGTGATTAATGTTGGCGCTCCTATCTCAGATAAATACTCTAACCTAACCTCAGAAAATTGCTAACAAACATGTCTTTTCATTTCAATCTTGCTCTACGTAAGAATGATGCTACCTAAAAATGTTGTATTTTAGGTTCCGAGTTAGATATGAGCATATCCATCGAAGAATGCCGCAAACTCGAAAATGATACTAATAAGCAAGCAAATTCTGCTGCGTGGTACCAATACAGAGCTGGTCGAATTCTTTCATAGATTTTAAAAATGGAGGAAATTAAAATGCCCAAGTCAGGATGTCATTAAATTATGTTTAAAAGTTGAAAAACACATACGATTTGAACAGAAAATTGGAAAAGTAATGAAAAGCAATGTGTTTATAAATATTTTGCACAATTTAGAAAACATTAATTTATTCACAAACATGCAAGTGCACGATACAAATCCATTAGAATGCCACAGATTGCTATTAAAAAAATGTAGGTACCTATTGTAAATCATTATATAGATACTAGAATTCTTTATTTATGCAAAATATTCCTAACAGGGACAGTGTTCGAGTTTTTTACAATAAATTAGTATTGTTTAAAAGCCAATAAATATATTTAAGTGTTTTTCTACCAAAATGTACTATTTTATAATATAATACAATGTTAATAAATATGTACTTACAGATTTCAGTATTTCCTGAAAGAAATTTAAAAATATAAAACTGTATAAAAGCGAAACAAAACAGATTTTAATAAAATATTAGACAGCATAATTCCAATTTCACTTATGTGTTACAAAAGAAAGATTAAAATTTCGTGTGACCCTCTTTTGACGGCACGCCACTGGTAAATTAAGCGTCAAAAACCGGAAACATTAAAGCTGCCATATTGAGACACCATCCTGGTTACACTTATTAGAAACAAGGCTCCTTCCTCCTCTCTTTATATTCTAAGGTTTAAACGAGTTCTATAACCTTCAACAGCAATGCATAGCATTTTATAAATCCATCTATAGTGTATGTTAGGGCAATGATCCTTCATATTTTACTTATTTTATGTCAGACGTAATGTATTTTCAAAAGAATAATAACAAATAACACATTTGAAGACTTACTGTTTAAAATTACTTGCTTGGTAATTGTAGGTATTAAAAATTGATAGTTTACAATTTTAAACATTAATGGATTATTATCTCTTTACACTTAATTTTGTGGAAGATCAAGTACTTATGGCGCAAGATTCATTTGATCTGGAGTTTATGCTGAAGAGGCTCTACACCGAATACCAGAAGTGGGGACTGCAAGTAAGCCTACAGAAAACAGAGTATCTGGTAGTTAATAGTGAGACGCAATTTCAAGTCCTCCTAAATGACGATACACTTGTAAAACAAGTTGAAGAATTTAAATATCTTGGGGCCATTGTAGATCGAAAAGGACTAGGAGAACGAGAAATAAAACACAGAATTCAAAATAACAGAAAAGTAATAGGCTGTCTCAACTCGCTATGGTGGGATAAAAACATAACCAAAAAGACAAAGAAAAAAATAGGCCAATCAATGGTAGAATCAGTTCTCTGTTATGGAAGTGAGATTTGGGTGATAAGCGCAGAAATGAAGCGCAGATTACAAGCGGTAGAAATGGATTACCTGAGGCGTAGTGCCAGGATATCTAAGCTTCAACACATACCCAATGAAGAAATCAGACGACAGATGAAGGCAGAACAAACAGTTATTGATAGAATTGAAATGCGCGGTTTATGCTGGTTTGGACATTTAATGTGAATGCCGGAAAATCGATAGCCACAAAGAATATTTCGCTGGCAACCTCCAGAAAAAAAGAAACGAGGACGACCAAGACGTTCCTGGAATGAAGGCATAAGGAAAGCGATGGAAAAACGAAACCTGAACGAAGACATGACTCAGGACAGAGAGGATTGGAGAAAGAGATTGAGTAGGCAGCATTTGGCTGTATAATGATAATGTTACATGTATTGTAATTATCTAGCTCAATATATACAGTGTGTTTCACTTTACATGGAAGCACCCCTGTATTTTCTTTGTTTTTGTATGAATCGATTTGAATTTTTTACCAGTTGTACAACTCACCAAAAGGCATCTATTCATGTCCTTGAGCGCAAATGACGTTATTAGCCTGGCCAACTACGATGAACAACATAAGTCGTATTGTCAATATTTTGCATCGCGTTAGAGTTACAGCAAAAAGTTATTAAGAAAAGTTGTTTAAAATCAAAAGGGTACCCCAGATACCGATTTTCGTTTAATAATTCGAATTTTTAATTTTTATCCATAAATTTGTCAAAGTCCCAAATTTCAACTTTTAATTTGGTATCAAATGGTGCCATGAAGAAACAGCATTTTTATTATTGTTGCAAAAATCATTAGCTATTAATAATGGCTGAATTATGTTTAACTGTAGCTGAGAAAGCAGAAATAATTAGAATTACTGGTGAAAATGCACGATCCAATAGAGAAGTAGCTAGAATATTTAATGGAAGGCATCCAGGGCGCGCACCTATTTATCCTGACACAAATTAAAAAGTTGAATAATTTTTAAACAGTTTCAGGTTAAATAGGTGCACGCCCTGGAAGCCTTCCATTAAATATTCTAGCTACTTCTCTATTGGATCGTGCATTTTCACCAGTAATTCTAATTATTTCTACTTTCTCAGCTACAGATAAAGGTAATTCAGCCATTATTAATAGCTAATGACGTTTGCAACAATAATAAAAATGCTGTTTCTTCATGGCACCATTTGATACCAAATTAAAAGTTTAAATTTGGGACTGACAAATTTATGGATAAAAATTAAAAATTCGAATTATTAAACGAAAATCGGTATCTGGGGTACCCTTTTGATTCTAAACAACTTTTCTTAATAACTTTTTGCTGTAACTCTGACGCGATGCAAAATATTGACAATACGACTCATGTTCTTCATCGTAGTAGGCCAGGCTAATAACGTCATTTGCGCTCAAGGACATTAATAGATGCCTCTTGGTGAGTTGTACAACTGGTAAAAAACTCAAATCGATTCATACAAAAACAAATAAAATACAGGGGTGCTTCCATGTAAAGTGAAACACACTGTATATGGATTATCAAAATTGTAGTAAATCTTACTCAGCACAAAAGTGTTATTATGTAAGTAAAAAATCTGTACCTTGCAAGTGGAAGTTGTGAAACTAAAGTTTTTTTAAATATCAGAGGAAAAAAGAAATAAATTTTTTTAGGTCCAGAATATATTCTTTTTCTTCAAAAGTAAAAACCTTGGCTATGTGCAAAATATTACTTTCATTTAAGTAATAGTTACTGCACTAAAGCAAAAATAGGGAAAATTTTATTTTTTAAGGTGCTCAACCTGTATATACTTTACATAAATTTTCTCGGTTTCATACCAGGAAGGCATATAATTGGCATTCAAAATATCGTCTTCCTCCAACCCTAGCTTTTAAGTTATACCGGCAACAGACAAACAGGGAAATAATAAACTTTACCTATGACTAATAAATAATACATATATTACATATGTAGTTTTTACTTCCTTTTACAATAAAGAAAGTATTGGATTCACCCCAAAAATTCCAAATTGAGTTTTCAACAGATCTTCATGTTTCCGAGTCGCCTGAACCCAAAAAACACGTTTTTTGAAAACTGATAAAAATGTTGACATTGACATGACCTAAATCGGTTGTCAAAGTGACTGTTTTTTGTTCAGTGGATGTTAAAGTCTTTTACAATCTAGAACAAAAAAGACTTACGTTCAGCAATTTTTACAATGTAGACAAAATTTTCTTTGAGTTTCCGCTAATGTGGAGCTGTGCAGTTTTCGAAAAAACGTTTGATACTCGATTGCGAAATTCTTTTGCATTCTCCAATGTTTTTTTTGCTCGTGATGCTTGCAAAAAAAACTCATTCTTGAATGCAAAAGTAGCATTTCGCAATCTAGAATCAAAAATAACTATTTTGTTCATTGGTCTGTGTGTCAGTCTGTCTCTGTGTGTGTGTGTGTGTGTGTGTGTGTGTGTGTGTGTGTGTGTGTGTGTGTGTGTGTGTGTGTGTGTGTGTGTGTGTGTGTGTGTGTGTGTGTGTGTGTGTGTGTGTGTGTGTGTGTGTGTGTGTGTGTGTGTGTGTGTGTGTGTGTGTGTGTGTGTGTGTGTGTGTGTGTGTGTGTGTATGCTGTGTGTGAACAGAATATCTCAAAAACGAGAAGAGGTATGGCATTGAAACTTAATATATAAATTTTGTGTACTATCTAGATGTGACAGCAAGCTTTTGAAGAAAATCGCATAACCGGAAGTATGGTGTTTACTCTTGTGATTTTTCAGTTTGTTATTTTTTCAAAAACGACTCTTAACGATTTTTTTCAAACATTTTTATTACATTTTTAATGTGTATTGATGTGAGATAGGTGATTTTCCAGTTGAATACCTCGAAAATGGGTTTCTTTACTTTTTGTTTTTTTTATGCAGGTAATTACGTCAATTGTGTGTGAAGATAACGAACAAAAAATTCTTATACCTAAGAATATAATACGAAATCCATCGTTATTTCTTCATGGAGCTATGGATAATAATGATTTCAACGAGGAAACACTTAGTGGACGAGACTCTACACATGTTACTGCAATGGTAATATATCAAGAAAAAGTAATGATCGAAAATTAAATAAATCTCATTAAACTGATGCGATGTGACTATGATTTAGAGCCCATGAACTGTCAAGAAATATTCAATTTTAAAGCAACTAATCCACCTTCAATATCTAATTATGTTGACGGTAGATGTTTATTAAGTTACACATCAACAAATTCACAATTTAATCATTTGTTTTGGGTTTTATGCAGACTGGAATATGATAAATCAAATTACAACTTCTGTCGATCATTACAAAACTCAGTACCAGGATCGACTCCATTCCAACAATTACTAGTATCTGAAACATTACCTATATCTATTGTTGGATTTACCCCCGTCATTCCGCAGCCACCAACTTCAAAAGATGTCGTATACACCGCAATGAAAAACTTCGATAACTTTTGCCTCTCATTGAATAAAAGTTCAGCTGTTTTTGTAACATGAACTATCTACAGTTATGTAGTCTAGGGTGTAATTCTAGCAATAGGTAGTCTAGTGTACATGAAGTGTAAAAATGACAGATACGTCTTGTAACCATAACGTGTTGTACACGAGTATTATCATTAAAGTGTATCATACCATTGTTACGTGTTATTTACATTATTACTGGTATTACAGTTTTATCCTGTGATATGTCTGTATATCTTATTGCAAAAAACATCCAACTAACAAGTAATGAATTTGAAGGATTAGGAACATTTCATTTGCAAAAATTTTTTTTACGATGTTTGGGTCAATTTATTGAAGGCAGCGGACTTGATAGTATTCTTATTGAAGGGAATGTTTACGGTACAAATACTTTGGCATCAATTCTTAAAGGTATACAATATAATAGAGGTATTCGAGCACACAAGCTCACTTACGAAGCGTTGAGGAGTATACAGTTTATGTACATGAAATATTCAACGATGAAATGGATAAGTTAAATAAGTACCTTCAAGAAATCAGAAAGGTTATAGTGGACAAAGCTAATCAAGGTTTAAGCGACAAATGTAACCAATATACAAGTATAATTGAAGAATTCTTGTCAAATTTCTTAAATTTCTTAGACGTCATGAGCACTGAAAACGAAATCTTCAAATATATTAACAATTACTGTGAGATGGTGGAAATACTTTTGAACTCAATAAAGGCAGATAGAAGTGGTGATTTCGAACTACATTAGTAGTAGAATAGGGGCGGTTCGCCCCTCCACTTTTTATTTGATTCGCGGGTGCGCCACTGGATTCGCGGTTTAATTCGCGGTTTTATTCGCGGATTTCGCGGTTTTAATTTTAATTCGCGGATTGACCCAATTAATTTCGCGGATTGATCTAATTAATCACATATGAAGTTTGATATGTAATTTACATATGTGCTACTGATTAAATTACGCATTAGATTTTTTAATTTGCTTCCGGAATTACGCGGCGGCCATTTTTAATTTTCGCGGGAATATTTGAAATTTGAATTTTTTCCGATTTTTTTCTAAGTTCAATTTTTTGAATTTAAATCTCCCGGGGCGTCGGCCATCTTGGTGCGCGCGCACTTCTCACGGCGGTTGTTTTTAATTTTGAATTTTCCCGGAAATATTTGAAATTCAAACTGATAGATCTATCTCGCTCTTCGAAGCTAATGTCTCTCTCTTGCATTCACTCGCGGAAATATTTGAATTTAAAAAAAGCTATTTGCGTCGGACCCGAGTGGGAATCGAACCCTACTTTTCTTGGCAGCAGCCTTAGCACCTTACCCCTGCGCTATCGAGGTCTGTTGAACATATAGGAATTGAACAAGACGTCATTTCGCAGCTGTGCCGTCACACCGTTCGAGTTGAAACAAACTATTTTTTCAGAAATTCAAAATATAAGAACGGAATTGTGTCGTCTAGGGCCTTAGAAACTTGTTAATAATTTTTAAAAAATGACTTTGTAACTAGTTTTGCTGTAATTAATTTGTTTAATTTTATAATATGAGTGACGCTATCTCACTCAGCCCCATTGATTTTCTACAGCGTTCTCTTTTCCATCCCGTTTGCTACCTATGCGTAATTACAAAAGACGTTATCGCCTCAGGCAGACTTTCTATTTAGCCGGCGATTGTGTGTCATTCTCTGAAATCTGTACTCACGTTGCAGTTTTTGCTGGCTCGACTTTAAAATTTGGTTCTTAACAATTAACTACGTACATAGAAAACAGGCTGGTTACTTTATTTTATATAGCGAAGTCATTTTTTGTACAATTTACACGCAGAACACAACTCGTTCTTTATGTTTACTTTAGAAACCCTTAACCCTTTTCATTTAAATCGCGAAATCCGCATAAATATATTACTATAAAAAATCGCGAAAAGTGTTGAGTAAATAAATGCAACGCATTGTAAAGCCGTAAAACTTTTAGTTATTGTACGTTTACAAGATGGGTCTTTTGACAAAGTGGAAGAACCAAACTATGCTATTGTAAATGTACAGATTTTTCACTGTCAATTTGTATATAACAACTTAATGTAAATTGGTATTTGGAACATTTTAACGAAAACAGCGACTTCTTTCGGCATAAACTGTTTCTTCTCACCACGGAACCCTATTTTATAAGTAAACGTCTGAAATTGTGTCATTATATCGATAAAAACTGCATTTTAGTTTAAAAAAGTCCAGTATAAATGCAAACGGACGAAAATAAAAACGCAATTGACCACAAAGTAACATAATTTTGAATAATGTTCTGTTTCACTTAAAATTTTACAAAAACTGACATCATGTCACTTGAAATTATACAAAAAACGACATTTTTATCCAATAAGCGATAAAAAATACGCCGTCTCACATAAATTTATACAAAAATCGACATCATGTCACATAAATTATACAAAAACTGCCATCATGTCACTTGAAATTATACAAAAACGACATTTTTACTCAATACACGACGAAAATCGACATCATGTTATGTTTTTATTGTATAAGAATGGTTGTCCCCCATAAATTTGAATAAAAACAGACAATTTCGTTGAAAAAAATAGCTTTTCAATATCGTTTGCAAATAAGACAAGGGATACTTGTAAAAATATAAGTCAAACCATTTTTTCTTGTAAAAAATTTACGAAAAGACGTAAGTGTTGGCGACAAATGAAAATAAATTTGAATAAAAACACGCAAAAATTACGAAAAGACGTTATGTGTTGGCGACAAATTAAAATAAATTTGAATAAAAACGCACAATTTCGCTGAAAATCTTTACAAAGCGACTTTATAGTACCGAAAA